>CM053783.1:566422426-566699926 GCA_028749045.1 Cupressus sempervirens | reverse complement strand
TTAGGATTTTGGAATATGAAAGCACGAATGATTTCAATCCTGCAAAGTATCAAATTATTTCTAATCCACTTATATATGTCGTTGAATTGTAATATTATGGTTACTATGTTCAGTAAAATCTTCACCTAACACTAGACATGTATCAATAATGATCTTAATCTATCTTACAATGGTTACTTTTAACTCTCTCTTTTTTGTATACAAGAGGTTGCACTTTCATACAACATCAACATATTTTGTTCTTACTTGTGTGTTCTACCATTTTAGACTAGGATACTAATTTGTGATTAAATCTTTGGCCATCAAACCCCTCTAGGCTATTTCAAGATTAGTTTTGCTATGAGGTCTCACTAATGACTAGTGATTTGGTGACCTCTTTGAATTTAATACCTATGCTACTTTACTCTTCTTCATCCATTTTTTGTTGAAGTCTTTTTCTAGCTACTCTGCAATCTTATTATTTTATTTCCTGACTAGAGATTTGATGCCTAGTCATCTACTACTTCTACAGTATCTAGAAAGATGGCCAATCTTGTGATAAATGTAGTAGGTCTTGATGTTACCTTTCTATGATTTGGTGGATCTTCTTGGGTTCATCCTCGATCTATATTGAGTGGTAGTATGACTATCATTTTCATAGGTTGTGTAGACTAGTGTAGGAAACATGCCCCTTCTAGTGGAAGTCATCTCCTTTGGAGATGAATTCCTCAACTCTAGGTCCATACTTGTTACAATGGTAGCAATGTCAATCTATTATTTTCTCATTAAATGAGATATACACTATTATTTCATATGTCCATAAAGATGATAGTTATTGTAGTATCCTTCAAAGGTACATTACTTAACATGTGTTATCTACTTAAACCAATACATACTAGATATATGTTCTTTCTTACCACAGTAATAACAAGTGGGTTTATTATCACCCTTGCCTATTAGAGACGTGTTTCCTAATATTCTATTGTCCATTTTTTTCTCCATAGTTCTCTCCTTCAGTCTTGTTGTCACCTTCATAACCAAGACTAACTATGCTTTAGTTTCTTCTTTTAGCTTTCAATTTCTCATCTATCCTCTCCTACTTCTCATTAAATTTTATTACCTTTTCATTGTGCTCATTTGTGCTCCTTATCTCTAAGAACTTTCAGTATTACTTGCATGAACTATTCCATATTTGGATTGTTATTCTCCTTAGTTTTATAACCCTCATTTCTTCAAGATACTATTGTAGATTCATCTCTTGCTGAGATAGATGTGTCACATTCATCTTGGGCTCTTGTAACCTCTTTGGTTAATGTTTCCTTCTCCTGTCTCATCTAAACAATGATTTCTTTCAACTAGTCATTCTAAATCATTAAATCAAATATAGCTTCTTCTAACTCTTCTAAACTATTATTCTCTTTGAACTATCCAATAACCTCTTGACTTTCACTAAGCTTTTTCATCATCTTTTTCATCTTAGTCAGAGACTTTATGATTTTTTCCTTGAAATCTTTGATGGTTTCAAGTGCTTCTTCTAGCTTCCCTTAGTAAAGCCATTAGATTTTCCCTCAAGTTGTCACACTTTTTGTACCAAGGGTTGGAGCTTTGATACCAATTGTTGGTCTCAAGTGATATTGAGACGGGGGTGAATCAGTAGCAACTTCAAAACCAATAACTCCCTTAATCACTCCAAACAAACTAAATACAAACTACTTAGCAGCAAAAACCAAGATAAATATAGTGAAGTAGAAGTAAATTCACACAAAAAAGAATTCATCAAGTTGAAACTAAGATTTGTATGGTAAATCATCAATTAGAGGATGAAAACCATAGTGGGGATAATATAGCCACTTGCCCTTATAATGCATGTAAAGGGTTATCCTATTAAGAGCTACAATTTTTCTTCTAAAAACTCATCCTACCAGGAATTCTTCTAACCTATTAGGATTTATAAATCTCCTTTAAGAGACATCTTGTTAGAGGATTTTACAATTAGATTATTAACAAAGATTTCCCTATTAAGGGCTACAACCAGATGCAATGGAAAGAAATAAATCTAATGTACATGATCTAAGTGTGGCACTAACTTTTCTTGTAGATCTATGTTCTATATTCTTGAAGATGCATAGATCTCCTTTTTAAAATGGTAAGTTCTTCAGTCTCACCTCTTCCCTCATTTTTTTTCCAATAGCATGTTATTGCATCATCTTTCTCTACAGGTACTTTTATGATAGCTTACACTTCAAAACAACTCTATGCATTACTTTTACATGCTATTCTCTCTTTATGTTTGCTTCTTCTTTTATACATTGCATGCTCTATCAGTAGAAACAACTTGTTTCTTTTTGTATTTTGAGTTCTTATATCTAGCATGTGATGTAAAAGCACAATTACCCATAATGAAATTATCCCCACTAAAATTGAAATGTGAAATCCCATTATTGGTTTCCTCATAGGAAACATGTGACCCCTACTCTTAGGATCTATAATAGTGACCTTTCTAGTCTGTCTGTGATCCTACGTGTACCCTTAGTCTTTACCTCCTACCATCCCTTGACATTACCTTTTATTACATCACTCTATCTATCTTGGTGTCCTATCATGTGCATGATGACTCATGACACAAATGATCTATGATCAACTACCCTTTGCACTTGTTTTGTCTATGGTAGTATAGAGTATGCATGCAAAATGGTTTTAGTCTTCTATCGGTGACCATGTTTCTTTGTAACATCTTTTCCTTTTGAACAGTTTCCAATCAACGACAACACCTTTTCATATTCACATTGTTTCATATTCTTCATGCCAATTAGACTTGTGGGATCAATAATTTCATCTGTTTGAACTAAAATATTTTTAAAACAAGCATCAAGAGTCAATTACCAATTAACAAGTATAAATCCTTTTATTAAATTCTCTTTTATTTCATGATGAATATTGTATTTAATAATCATTTATGAAAAATATATTTCCATTAATACCTTATATCTATTCACAATTACACTAGTATGTTCTCTGCAAGGTTATCCCTTTTACATACTACCAGAGATTACAGTTGAACATAATAGAGTCACAATACACAACTAGGTAGTCATTGAAAACAATCAAAATAGTCACCATGAAATAAACGAAAATGTCAAATGGAAGAATTTTAAATTCCAATAGTAAATCTTAAAAACATGTGTATTTCAATAATAAAACAAGGTGGCAATTGTCAGTTAGAGAAAGGTAGTTAAGTGGTGGTGACTAGTCCAAGCAAGGAAAAGCTACCAAAACAATGATAGTCCAAATAACATGTGGAAAGATCCACCAAAAAAATAAAATAAGGCATCAATCAAGTCACATTACATGTGATCACTAAGAATGGCCACCCAAGAGGTATAAAAATTTCCACACAATGCTAAGGAATACATCACCCTATTAGTGTTAGAGAACACACTAACGTACATCAAAAAATATACCATCAATTACCCCATGCATGTGAATAAATACAATATTCTTATGAATGCAGGTGTATGATTATTCAATTGAAATTTCCTAATTCCTTCCCATGTAATGCAAAAATTTAAACATGTAGGGTCAAAGGTACAAGATTCTAGGTTCACACAATGTCATCAAACACTTAATCTATTAAATGCATCATTAATATATAGTTTTTCTTAAGAGTAAGAAATAAGAAATTTGAGGATGTGAGTCATTAACCTAAATGGTCTATTGTAACATATTACTTCATGTTACAACCATTTCACAATATGCATTCATTTATAAATAAAAGGAAAGATTTCATTACTATCATGAAGTGGTAATGAATTAGAAATGTATTTCATGCCTTTTAGTTTGAATTAGGAGAGCACAACAAATACATTGCACCATACTTCACAAGGAGAAACAAAAGAAACACTCATGTCCAAACATGGGCACCAATGAATGACTCAAAAAAAGGGGTCGTTCAAGCACACAAGACACACTACGGCACATAAATCCTAACCACAATACAAGGGTTGTCATGAACACATCAAATTATGTGCTAAACCAAGTGATAACATAGCCCAAGTTCCCAAGGTACCCACACACATGAACCATAGGAGGATCACTAACCACTCAAATCCATGAGAAATACACCAATCACGTGGTCTAATATGCTCAAATGAGGTTCTCATGTAGTGTCCACCCTAATGACTTGATTTATTATGTACTTGATTTATATTTTGTTCTAAAGATAGGAAATGTGATGTTACCTTAAATGAGATACTAGAGATACATTTGTATATGTATACACATATAATATGATTTTCCTTATGTGTTTGTTGGTTTTATAGATTTTAACCATGCTAACCCATTCAATATATATATATATAAACATACATATATGTATATATATATATATACATGATATTTTTTAGATATGTGTGTACATTGGTTTGTGATTCAGGTGTGTGCAGGTACCAAGTATAAAAGCCTCTATAATAATTGTTGATGTAGAGATGGAACCATGATCCAAATGGGAACCCTGAGCTTAGGGATTTCCTTAGAAGAGAGTTAGTTAACCTAATTTGAGGAGCTTGGGAAAAATTTATGTTTATAATGATTAATATTTTATTTTTCATCTTTATTTGAATTTTTTCTTGGTGTCTTGTTTATATAGTTATTCAAGTATATATTCGTGCACATATATATGCTTGAATATATGCATATGTATTGTGCATGTTAATGTAATTTCTTACATAAAAGTAATAGAAAAAATAAAATTAACAAAATAAAATATATGAAGAGATTTGAACCTTGAATCTACCACTCATTCAATCCCATCCTCAACCAACTCTCCTACATAGCTCTTCAAGAAACCCTTTTTGGGATTCGGTATTGAACCCAAAATAGGTTGCACACAAGGTAAAACCTAGATGGTAAAATATTTCAACCCAAGACCTTGCAAGGGGAACTTTATAACTCAACCACTACTCCATGGTTGTTTTGATAAAATTATATTAAATCCTTGTTTAGAAGGGAATTCTAGGAATTGAATTCCTTGAAGTGCAAATGGTTGTAGGGTTTAGAACCTAGGATCTCAACCCAAGTGATGTTGGTAAGCCCTTCTCCATCCTAATAGGTATCAAAATCTAATCCATAGCATTCATTATATTTTTTTGAGTCCTCTGGAATAAATGTGCAGATATACTGCTCATATGCAAAGTTATATCATTCATATGTGTAACACTAAAACTTGGTACCTATCAACCTCTCTGTCAGTCTGCTTAACCAAAAGTGTCACCCTGCTTAATGTATGTACATTACTATTCAACTAATGCATGGATATAATAAAATCATAGTTAGGCTTTACATATGTACCATTTTTTTGAAGGCATGCACAGGACTAGTTTAAATTAGATATATGTGCAGTTAAATGATACAAATATACATCTCTACTTTACAGATGTAGATTTATAATGAAAGTGCAATAGAAGAAGGTATATGCACTAATATAATGTCCATATGCAAGATTTTATAGTTTCCTTGTCATCTTGGGATGTCTAAAGTTTATCTTTTGGTTGATTTTGATTCATACTTCTTATTATCTCATGTGATCATGACATAATTGTTTCTTTGATAATACTTCTTGTATAGACATATTATGATTATAAATATTGAGTAGGATAGAAACCCTAGGTGAGTGGATCATCATCCGTGTTGGGGGCCATATGTGGTAGCTTGGGAATCCTATGCTAGGAGACCAAATTCATACATAGGGTGGCTCCAATGTGGGTGAGTGAACAAGTGATAACATAATAAAATTAACCATGGGTTAAAACATGGTTATTCATACTTAATAAGATAATTGTGGAAAAAAAATTGGAGTGCTCGAAGTAGGGACTCACTTAATATACTATAGGTCCCTAAGCTCAAGGGGTTCATCCCAACATTACTCAATCATGCCTATCCTTGTTGGAGTACTCGAGAAAAATATGTTTAGTGTGATAGGATGATCCTTACACTCCACTCTACAACTAAGGAAAAACATCTTTCCTTTATACTGTATCTTCATAATAATTCTTTGATAATTATACTATATCTTCATAATAATTAATTAAAATAAGATAATTAATTAATTCACAATAACAATAGCATTGTTGGCTCATAGTCTATGGAAAACTTTACATGTGTGATACCAAGTCTTGCACACTTACTAAAATCACCACATGACTATCCTCTATCACTGTGTGACTATGCATCTCTTCATTACATCTTAGATTAAAGATAGTGATCAATCATTAGAACATTGTTTTCCAATACGATGTTTCTACACTACTCCTGGTAAATCAAGTGTAACTTTGGTATGCCATCAACTTAGACTCTATGCACTTAACCACATCATCAAGACAACCTATGGAACATGTCCTTAACTAAACATCACCTATACCTTCCATAGTTACTATGCAACATAAGATGTCTGACTACTATTATTTTAGTCTCTAACAAAAACACTTCTATGTTGACATCAATGACAAACATGGTCATGAATGCAACATATCAATACTCTCCAATGCTTAGAATACTCTCCCAATGTAGTATCATCAGCACTCATTCTAAGTTCCAAGAATACCAAAATGTACTCTATTGTTGATGTTGTTGTCATCTTCTCAAATCCTCTTCAACAATCAGATGTAAATTGTCTTTCTTGATAGACATCAATTGTTCACTTCACACTCAAAAGCTCACAATACATTAGATGCACATCAAGTGCATACTCTTGTCTCTTTACATGAATCTTTCTAAATCTCCCTTAAGAGATAACACTTCTCCCCCATAATTCAAGATATGTTTTTCATGTACATTCTCTCCCCCATTAACATCAATGTCAAAGCTCTCAAAATAGATACAAATTACCAATTGTTACATCTTCTTCTTCAACTCTTTAATTAGCTCAAGTGTCCAAAGAAATTGTTCAATACCAAATACCAAATATCAATAATCCTTAATGACTTGGTACATACTAGATATTCCCCCATATAGGAAGCATTAGCATTTAGTCCAATCTAATCATAGTGCCCAATACTATTGGATTGATGCACTCCTTACATCATCTACTCAAAAGTAGGCAAGGGCATAACCCCAAGCATACCTCTCAGGTACTTAAAAGTATCTTTAGGAAAAAGATTCATAAAGATATCTACAATCTGATCTTTAGTACTTACATACTCCAATCTTATTTCCTTCTCTATTGCCTTCTCTCTCAACAAATTATAATTGATATTTATATTCTTTGTCTTAGAATGAAATACAAGATTCTTAGACATACTCACTATACTTTTATTATCACAGTAAATTTTTGATAACAGGTTTTGTAAACTCAATTCCAATATCTTTCAACATTTTCTTCATCCACATAACTTGATTACAATTATTTGCTACTGCAACATACTCTACCTTAGTTGTACTCTATGAAGTACAATCCTACTTCTTGCTTAGCCAAGAAACCACTCTTCCTCCAAGAAAGTATGTTCTACCACTGGTGCTCTTTCTATCATCCATACTACCTGCCCAATTTGCATCAATATATGTGCAAAAAGTAAAATCAGTGGATCTGTCATACCAAATCCCATAATCAGATGTCCCCTTCAATTTATGAATATTCTCTTTACTACTACATAATGATACTCTTTAGGATCATCTTGAAATCTAGCTGCAATCCCAACTACATTTCTATGTCTGGTCTAGTGTGAGTTAGATATTTTAATCCTCCAATCATAAATTTGTACTTCTTTTGTTCAACTATAGGTGTCTCATCTTTGATAGATAACTTATGACCAGTTATCATAGGTGTACCAATAGGTTTACAATTCTCTAATCCAAATATTTTCAAAAAGTCTTTTAGATACTTGGTTTGTGAAATGAATATCCCATCTCTACTCTACGCAATCTACAATCCTAGGAAAAACTCCATTTCTCATATCATTCTCATTTCAAATTCATTCTTCATTTCTATAGAGAATTTATCACTTTCTTCATCATTGCCTCCAAATATTATATCATCAACAAATATCACAATGATAAATAAACCATCATCAACTTCTCTTAGATACAAATTATCATCTTTTGTACCTCTGGTAAATCCAACTTGTGTCAAATACTTATCCAACCTTGTATACCAGGTTCTAGGTACTTGCTTCAGACCATGTAGTGCTTTCTTTAGTCTACATACCATGTCTTTGTCTTCTTTCTAGGGAAATCCATCGAGTTTTTCAATGTAGACTTCTTCTTCAAGCTCTCCATTCAAAAAAGTTGACTTGAAATTCATTTGATAGACCTTGAAATTCTTATTTGTTGCATATGCCAAGAACATCCTAACTACTTCCATTCTTTCTATAGGTGCATATGTTTCCTCATAGTCTATGCCTTCTTGCTATGAGTAACCTTTGCAAACAAATTTGGCCTTGTTTCTCACAAATTCTCCTTGTTCATTCATCTTTTTCCTAAATACCCACTTGGTTCCTATCACATTCTTTTCTTTAGGTCTAGGAACTAATTCCCATGTCTCATTCTTCTCAATCTGATCCAATTCTTCCTTCATTGCTTGGATCCAATGATTTTCTTTGACTACTTCTTCTACGCATTTTGGTTCAACTTGAGATATCAAACATGTCTCCTCATTTACTTTATTCCTTTTCATTACGCATTTGTCTTTACTTCCAATTATCTACTCAGGAGGGTGATTCCTTGATAGATTTCTGCTTGGGCTAGGAGTTAACATCTCAACTCTTATCTCTTCTCTAGGTTTAGATCTCTACTCTTCTCTTTGTTCATCATTTTTCAAGTCATTTTTAGTCTTTAAAAAAACTTTAGAATTTTGTCTAACAATTCTAGAGTTATCATCTTCTTTATTTGAATTATAACCCATCATCTTTTCCTTAGTACCAAACTTTTCATCAATTCTTATATTTGCGCACTCAACTATTGTCTTAGTTCTATATTTTAAACATTTGTAAGCCTTACTTTTCAATAAATAGCCAAGAAACATACCTTCATTTCTTCTTGGATAAAACTTACCAATGTCATCATCTCTCTTAATATAAAATTTTCTCCTAAATATCTTAAAATATTTAACTGATGGTGAATGTTCAGACCATAGTTCATAAGGTGTCTTATATACACCTTATCTAATATGCACTCTATTCAAAGTGTATACTATTGTGTTAACTAATTCTCTCCAAAATGTCTTTGAGACATCATTCTTAAATAATATTTCTCTAGTTGCTTCTTCTATTGATTTATTTCTCCTCTCAACAATCCCATTTTTCTCAAGTGTTCTAGATGCAAATAGCTTTCTTTTGATTCCAATTTCTTCACAGCACATATTAAATTCTCTATAGGTAAATTTTCTTCCTCTATCTAATCTCAAACATTTTATCTTAACACTATGGATTCATCATCCACTCTATTCCTAAATATCTTAATCTTCTCAAAAGCTTCAAATTTCTCTTTAAGAAATGCTACCCACATCATTCTAGTGAAATCATCAACAAAGATCATAAAGTACCTTTTGACATAGAATCCTCTTATTCTTGCAAGACCACTGAGATCTGTATGAACAATCCCCAACTTCTCTATAGTAGTGAACTTCTTACTAAGAAAGGACACCTTTTTCTACTTATCCAAAATACATTCTGTGCACACAACATTAGTAGGCTTTGTTATCTTAGACAAAAATCTAACTGCAAATGTGCTACTAACCTTCACAATGTCATCAAAGTTTATATGATAGAATCTCCTATGACATAGCCAACTATTATCCACTTTAACTACCAAACATGTTATCTCAGTGGGATTCAATTGAAATGCATTACCTTTGGATCTGGTTCTAATTCCAATCATTTTTCCATATTTATCCTTGATAGTGCAAGTCTTCTCTATGAACTGTAATTGATATCCCTTGACCACCAACTATCCAACACTCAACAAATTATGTTTCAAACCATCAACAAAATAAACATTTTCAATGTTACTTCTTCCATCTAAAGTAACGGATCCAATCCCTGTGATATGAAAGGCTACATTGTTACCACCCCTAATAATACCTCTATCATAGTTTCTCAAGTTAACATATTTATTCATATCACCAGTCATGTGGTGTCAACAACCACTGTCAGTTATCCAATCTAACTTCTTTTCAACTTGGTAAATTAGAGTTATTTCTTCTCTAATTTCTTTGTCCAAACCATCTTCCTTGATAGCCACAAATCCTAATTCATCATCACTTTCACTTTGACCTTTTTCATCAAATTCTTCATCTTCATATTCATACAAATAATGTATATCTCTATCTCTTCTAGGGTTAAACTTCCCTTTATACTTTTTCTCTCTTTTAGGACATTTAGATGCATAATGACCAAATTCATTACAAGTCCAACATTTAAAGATTTTCTTAGCATCTTTCTCTCTTCTTACCAGAAGGGTTATTCCTTCTTCAATCTTCTTATCTTCTTCAGATATGCTACTACTAGAAAAATCTCCTCTTACACTTACACTCCTAGACAAATTAGGTTGAATGTTCAAAGCACTAAAATTTTTCTCAACTTTGGCTAGTTCTCCATATTGTCTTAGTTCCACTTCTACAGACTCTAATCTTCCAAGTAATGTCTCTTTTGTGAAATCTTTGGTGTAAAGCATTACTAGTTGAATCATCTGAGTTATAGAACTGAATGTTGCTGTCAAAATTTTCAAGATATTCCATATAACCTCGTCATCTTCTTTAGTTTCACCAAGAGATCGAATTCCTGCAATATTTTTTGATATTCTACCAATATAGTTTCTCACAGATTCATCTCCCATCATCATAGCATCTTGAAATGCACAAATCCAATTTTGCAATCTCATTCTTTTTGCATAATGATCACCTTCAAAAGTAACTTCTAATGCTTTCCAAATTTCATGTGAAGTTTGAAGTGTGTTTACCTAATTGTATTCATTCTCTGGAAGAGGTGATAGTAGGGCTTCTCTGGCTCTCATGTTACACATGAACAGATCTCTATCTCCCTTATTGCATTCCTCAAACTTATCTTCTCCAACAATTGTCTTCTCATCTTTCATCAAAATCCAATATCTTGGACCCATGCACAATAAATGAGTCTTCATCTTCTCCTTCTAGCTATCATAGTTGGCCCCATTGAATCTTGGACTATTCTTCTTGAACATGTTCTCCATGGATCTTCCAAAACTACTAAACTTTCTCTTCAAGGACCTAAAGCTCTGGTACCAATTGTTAGAATATATAACCCACTGATATAACTAAGAGGGGGGGTGAATAAATTATCCAACTATTAACATAAACATCTTCCTTAAACAAACTTAACCATATGAGTAATATAAATTGAAACCATGGCAAGATACTCATGCACAATTAACACCAAATATCTTAAGTAGGGAAACCCTTGATCAAAGGGAAAACCCCAGTGGGGATGGTACCCACAAGATGATGTACTAATATAAATATTCTTTATTACAGGATAAACCCTGTTAGGAGTCTATTACAAAATTTAGTACATATGAGTCCATGTTAAGAGGCTTTGAATCCCTATTAGGAGATTCCAACCCTATTAGGAGTTGTACCAACTCTGTTAGGAGTCATGGAAGATAGTTGGACCCACTACCCAAATAGTTTTGAGGTTAAGACCAATGAACCAACTATCTAGATGATCTTTTTATTATTCCTTGCAAAATAATAGAACTGAAGTGTACTTCCTTCCTCTATCTCTATCTTTTTCCTATCAACCAAACTTCTACTTCTTCATATCTTGTAACTAGATCTCATACTACACATTCAATAATCAATTGGATCACTTACATGCATCCAATGAGCATTCTGCTCCTTTTTGCACTTTTCACTCTAGTTTATCTTCTCATCTAGATCCTTACACTCCACTCTACAACTAAGTAAAACATCTTTCCTTTATACCTAATCTTCATAATAATTCCTTGAGTCATCCTTGAGGCTTTCCCAATTAATTAAAATAAGATAATTAATTAATTCACAATTACAATAGCACTATCGACTGATAGTCTATGAAAAAATTTACATGTGTGATACCAAGACTTGCACACTCACTAATTTCACCACATGACTATCCTCTATCAATGTGTGATTTTGCATCTCTTCATTACATCTTAGATAAAAGATAGTGATCAATCATCAGAACATTGTTTTCCAATACTTTGTTTCTATGTTGCTCTTGGTAAATCAGATGTAACTTTTGTACACCATCAACTTAGACTCAATGCACTTAACCAAATCATCAAGACAACCTCTAGAACATGTCCTTAACTATGCATCACCTATACCTTCCATATTTACTGTGCAACATAAGATCTTTGAGTGTTATTCTTCCAATCTCTAACAAAAATACTGCTATGTTGACATCAATGACAAACACAGTCATGAATTCATCATATCAATACTCTCTAATGCTTAGGATACTCCCCCAATTTATTATCATAAACATTCATGCTAATAAAATATTAAACTAGAAAGGCCCTACCTCACAAGCAAAAGGACAAAAATAGGAACTAGTGCAAAAACAAATGAAGGCACCAAAGTCAATGAAACACTCGATAAATAAGGAGTTTCTCACTTTGAATCCAACTAGTATATTCTCTAACAATCCCACAAGCACAACTCACCCAATGAAAAAAACATTTAAATATCACAAGGGGTTTTGGAGGAATTACTCTAAAAATCCAAAAATTAAAATGTGAGAAGTGAGACTAAACTCAGGTTTAGCCAATATATGCACTTTTACAAAGTGACATAATTTAGATTATTAAAATAAAATAATCTAATTACTTGAATGCTCATTAAACATCCAAAAATCCAATCAATCCAATCAAAGATCATTTATTATATCTTCTACATCCATTCATATTCATCTTCTTGGTCCAAATCAATCTTTGAAGGAAGCACACTACATCCAATTCAAGCGATCCACCTATTGTAAGTAAATTTGTACATTTTTTTACATTCGTGCTATTTCAATCATTTCATTTCAAGGTCAATTCCAAAATAAATGTTTGACCAAAGCAAACCCCCCATCAGCCAAAAAAAAAAAATTAATATAGGTTTTGATTATTGAATCGATGAACAAGTTGCATATCTAAGTGCCCTTTTCAACTTTATTCAGAACTGTGAGATTGGAATCACCATTAAATATATTTAATCAAGGGTATAGTGTACCCATGGTACTCCATTTTTTGTCAAATATCTAGTTCACCCCTGAAAGATGGCCAAAATATTTTTAGGTTTTATCGATCATGTAGTTTCAGGGACCAAATCTGACAATTTCTATCCATTCTAGTCAGCATAGCAAGCATAAAACAAATTCTTAAGGTGTGTTATTCTACCTTTCTTGTCCTTTTAGCACATTTACTTATATAAAGATCTATTTTCTTACATAATTTATGATTTTCAAGGACTTTGGTATCTTTTCCCCTGTTCTTCATAGACCTAGTTTGCATTAGTGCTCCTTACTTGTTTGGTTAACACTAATCTTTCTAGACTTAGTTCTTTAGAATTCGGATTGACGAAACTTATTTCCTTGACTTCCCTCCCTATACTATCCATATCTCTACTAGTTATGTGATGAACTTAGGACTTTTATCCTTGATTCACATTTCCAAATTCTCATCTACAACTTTCAAAGAAAATGAATCGCATCTTTTCTTGTCCTTGTTCTATCTTGTCAAAGAGTACTCATCCTTTTTTTTAGTAGTACAGTTTAAAATCTAGATTAAGAAGATATTGATTTTTTTTCATCGGTGATATAGGGTTAGGTTATATGACAAGATCCTATTAAATTTAATGGAGATAAATCAAATTAGAGGAGTTGGAATTGGGGTGGAAATTATCTTACTCGAATTATGGTGTGTGTTCGGGAAAGGAGTTACCCAACTTGATATTATATGGTGGGTACTATAGAAAAGCTACTAAGGCTAGGAAATAACATGATTTACCCTCTTCTTCCATTCTAAATGACACAATCCTACCCAAGATGTCAACTCTATCTATTTCTCCTATTGGGATTCACAAATTTGAAAGGATTTTGAGTACCATATTGGAAACCTTGCTAAAAGGAATCCCCATAAGATTTTTGAGCTTATTTTCCTAGATGATGTTTTGATCCCTATATAGTGTTTCTTTTTTCCAACACCTTAAATTTATTATATGCATTCATTTTTGGTCCTTAAGTTTCAATTTTGAGTCATTTCATGAGATGTCATTTGGAGAATTTGAGAAATCTGCATTTTTACCCAAGTGTCAAACTATTGTCGAGGGCCGACTTTGCAGTTGAATATTTTACCCCTAATTATGTTTAATATATTTTCATTTTGGGGACATTTAGAATGTGTATCAAAGAGCCTATGTTCTAGATTTCAAATCATTACAATAAGATTTAATAAGGTTTTGAGTTCCCCAAAGTTGGTTCTTAATTGTTGTCATGATGGAAACCACTTCGTGCATTTATCTAAGAAGCCATGTTTGACTTCAAAATATGATCAATTTTCATATGAGATTCCAAATTCAATTTTCATTGTTTTAACATAAATCGGATGTGCAAAATAGTCAGAGGCCCTAATTGTGAGGTCATAACTTCCAATCTGTGATAGATGAGATTAAATGAATTGTACCCCTGGATTCTAATCATAAAATACTCCAAGCATGCTAATTTTCCAAATCTTAATGAATACCTTTGAGCACTTTTTTGAAGCCATTCCATATGAAAAAATCAATATTTTTCCAAGGTGTCTAGTTATGTGATTCCAAGTACTCAACTCTGACAACTTTCGAAATGCACCCAGCTTATTGTCATGAACCCAAAATTTTCCCACTTGCTCTCCATATTAGCGTGAACCAATGCTCCAAGTTGTCAATGATATGACAGTTTGAAGTGCGACAGTTTGAAGTGTGCAACTTTAACAATTAAAATCTTTAGACCACATGATTGTCAAGAGGTGAATTTTTATAGAAAAGATCTTTATGGACCAAAAAATAGGTGTGTTGAATAGTAGGCTCAAATCAAGTGGTTTTCTAATTTTTAAAGATAATTTTAGGGGCTATCAACACAAAAGTGACATATTTAAAAAGGAGGTCAAAATTAAGTTTTAATTGATTAGCTAGTGAACCAATTTGAATTCAATCAATATAGGGAGTTTGTTCAGGGCATTGTTCAGAGTTCAATTGTTTGAATTTGAAATTTCTTTTAGCTGGGTCCACTTGGGACCCGACTAATTTCATGGTTTCTTGGGTCTGATCAAGGTTGATATCTATAAAATAAAAACTATACATCTCACATAACATGAGTTATAATTGTGCTTCTCTCAATTCTACAATCAATTAACAAAGGTTTTTTATTTAATCAGACACTTGGAAAATGTGTATACTTATGAGTTCGTTGATTAAAGATGGATTTTCATGGAGTCAATTTCCATGTGTATAAGGATACCATTCAAAGTCAAAGAAAACTAACATTGCTTGATTAGAAATTATGAAAGTGGAATTGTTTGTATTTTCCTAGTAGAGCAAAAAATGAAGATAAAGACTTTAGTATTTTATTGAGAGGATAGACCCCTTTTTATCTACAATGATAATGTCTAGTGAGAAATAATTTTGTGTCTACTATTTAAAGAGTTTGGAATTATTGGACTAGGATGTTTGATTCTTTTGGGTGACTATTATTAGAAACAAGGTTGGAGATTTTATAGGCACTAAATATGCATGAAATTGTGGTCCATATTTTTATGATCATCATGGGTGATGCCTTTTATACATGTAGAAATTTTGGAAATGAAGGAGGAAGCTTTGGCATTCTAGATTAGAGATCTAATTCACATGGACTCCAAACCAAATCATGTGTGATTGAAAGTAGAATATAATGATGCTATTCTGATAAGTGGCACTAGTTTTAAAATAAGATGGTGTCTGCAATGATAGTTTGGAGCAAGCATTTCTTCTCTGCCTGTGTAAACAATAAGGGAGGAAATTGAACATGTCAGGTAGGTCATGGCTCACACCTTTTGAAGTCTACTTCAAAAATGAGAAATCATGTGAAACTGTTGTCTAAAACTCTCTCTTGAGATCATGTGTTGTGAGCTCTTCCTCGATGTAACTACAACTAAAGTCGAGAGCATCCATTATTGAATTATCATCCCAATCTATGCGCAAAACAAAAGGAAACAAATGGATTATTTTCAATTGTTCTCCACTTTATCCATTTACAAAGTCTAATATGTTATTGCAGGGAGATGTTATGTTGACTTCTTGTGGATGTTAGGAGAGGTACGAAGAAGAGATGCATGTGCAAGGATACAAAAATCAAGGATGAATATGGATGAATCATTTTTCAGTCAAATTGTTGAAAGGGTGCCATCATGTGAAATGAGATGGACATTTTGGGAAAATTAATATATACTAGAAGCCATGAATTCGTTTGTGCAAGATTCTTGATAAAGACAAAGAAGGAGACTTTTTTCTCAAAATTACAAAGAAGTCCTCCATAAATGCAAAGAAAAATTTAATGCACAAAATGAGTGAGGGTGGTCTTCATTTGATAAAATTGAGGTTAGTTTAATTTTTACAAGCTGTAGGGAGTGTTGTTTGAAACGGAGTGGCACTATCTAAAGGATTGTACAGCATATGAGGACATTCGCAACTAGCACAAAGAAACTTTAAAAGTGAACAAAATAAAATTTCTTTTCGAAGGACCAAGACTCCTCAAGGGAGCCAGTTTACCTTTGCAGATTCACAACAAAAGAGATAGTCTAGAGAAATCACATCAGACTGACTAGGAGTTTTATGTGGGTCCCTTAAGCTTATGGCCTTGTGGACGTCATTAAAAATCATTCATTCATTCATTCAAAGACATGTGTGTGAATTTGTATTGTAGGGGTGCAACACAAGTGGACTATGTAAAAGATAGTCAAGGAAATTTATCCTACATTTGGTGGACGAGGAAAAATATTAGTATTTGTATGCCTTGGAGATAAAGCATTTAGTGTCTTGAGTAGTCATCTCTAAGACATGAAGCATGAAAATGGACTCCAAAAAGTGAATGAGAAAGCTACATGTGGCATGTGAATTGAGGTAGATGGTAGGCCAAGGTGATGCATGTAATCACATCATATTTTTGGGAGGTTACACAAGAAGAACCCAAAAATATGATGAGTTGACACGTGACATTTTGGGCCCAAAGCAGTTAAGGAGGATGTGGTGAGATAGTGACCAAATTGTAGGTGAGGTGTCTTAGTGGGATAAATAGGGGTGCAATATGTGGTAGAGGACCTTGCGATTGATGATATTGGTGGTAAACACATTGTGAAATCTTGTGTTTGGTATTAGACTCACAAAAATTTGAGATTGTGACATGTGTCCACGAGGCCCAGGTAGCAGGGTTGTGAGAAGGCAATGACTTGAATAGATGAGTAGTATGTAGAGGTGAATCAAAACTTGCCATGTGGAACTTATAGCATTGACCAAATTGACCATGTAAATTGGAGGGAAAAATAAATATTTTTAATTAAAAATCAATATAAGTGTCATGAAGGTAAGCACACAATATGGAGAATTTGATATAAATGTTAAATAAATTGAATGATAAAAAGTCTTTAAACTTAAAAAGAGAAATCCCTTCAACAAGCATTAAAATATATAAGCCTATATCATTTCCTTATTATTAGACTCACAAAAAATTGAGATCACATGAGGCCCAGGTAGTAGGATTGTGAGAAGGCAATGACATGAATAAATGAGTAGGATGCAGGGGTGAATCAAAACTTACAATGTGGAACTTGTAGCGTTGACCAGATTGACCATGTAAATTGGAGGGAAAAATAAATATGTTTAATTAAAAATCAATATGAGTGTCATGAAGGTAAGCACACAATATGGAGAATTTGATATAAATATTAAATAAATTGAATATGGTGATGTGGCTCCTCTACTTATAGGTATAGAGGTTTTTTAAAAAAAACTCTAATGTAAAAGGAGATATATAAATAAGGATAAGGCAAAGAGTACGTGGGGTCCATAGACTAAAAATGTGGTTGGTTGATTTCATATGTAAAGCATGTACAAAGTTTTAAAAGGGAAAGGCTTCTTATATTATATAGTTTATGCTATATAATATTTTAAAAAAATCTATGGAGCATGTTTAATAAATAAAAGGTGCATGTCAAAGAAGGAAAAAATGAATAAAATAACAAAAGGGCATTGTTAGGATTAAAGAGACAATGGTAACTTGTGAGCCTCTCATGTGGGAGGTCTTGGGTTTGAATTCGCTTAACACGTAACAAATAATTAATTACAATAAATAACAATAATTAATCTAGGCTTTGATCATTTACCAATCTAAAAAAGAAATATTAGAAAATAATAAATTGCATAGAAGATAACACAAGACACAAATATTTGATGTGAATCACCCAATCCCTAGCCTACATCCTCTAAACAATGAGTCCAATATTCTTATTATCAAGTGATTACAACATGATTGCAATCTGTAATCCCTTACAGCTCAATATCGCCACAAGAAGCTACAATCTCATCATACATTGTGAAATCCCTAACCCTAGGATATTTTATACAAGTTTCTTGCCACTTCCAAAATTAGGGATAGAATAAGTCGACCAATAGAAAAATATAACTCTTGATGCCCTTTACAATAGCAAATTCATTGTTGGCTTTGGGGGCGCTACCCCTCAACCTCGCCATGTATTGCAACAAGGAGTGCAGCTAGGGATGGTGACCCCAGGACCTTGTAAGGGATGCTGAACCTTAAACTTGCCTGAGGCATTGCCCCAAGACCCCATGAGGGGCACTTCCCCCAAACCCCCATAGTAAAATATGGCAAGAAACCACACCAAATGAATTGGGGAAAAAAATAACCTTCAAGTTTTATTAGGCTACACATCACAATAGGTATGCCTTTAATTTTTAACTATGGGTTAATTTATTTAGCAAAGGTTTTTCTAGCACAGAGGTTTTTCTTTTTTCACATCTAT
The DNA here is from genome assembly GCA_028749045.1 of Cupressus sempervirens. Classification (NCBI taxonomy): domain Eukaryota; kingdom Viridiplantae; phylum Streptophyta; class Pinopsida; order Cupressales; family Cupressaceae; genus Cupressus; species Cupressus sempervirens. Next base: position 566,680,909 of record CM053783.1, on the reverse strand, counting down.
TTTCATGGTTTTATTATAGCCTTTGTAGGCAATTATTGTGAAAAATTTTATCTAGGTTACGTGCAAACTTTGAGTTTTGATTTTGCAACCTTTTGGAGAAAAATTTGGCAAGGTATTTTTAGCATTTCAATATTTTCTCTAATGGATTTTACTCATCATTTGAGAGGATTTTTTAGGTTATTCTAACTAGCAATGATGAGATTTGGATTTTTAGTTGAAGGAGAAATAATGAGGAGGTTTTCTTGCTATACATGGAGGAGATTCGTGGGGACATTGGCCACCATAAGATCAAATATGGCCTTCTTTCTTCTTTTCTATCTTTGTATAGGGTTGGTTCCAACTTGTTGGGCAAGTTTCCACAGCTTTGTTTTCCACTATTTCTTCAACATTTAATTGTGTATGAACAATAGTTGTATAGTTTCTTGTTGAGTATAATAGATGAATCTGTGTTTATTCTTAGTGGTTTTAATTTTTAATGAGTCATATTGCAAATATAAGTCAAGCATATCATAAAGTTTAATGAAAAGAGGGTTTGACTTTTATTCTCTCCATCTTATAAATCTCTGAGATTTGAATGAAATGAAACAAAGTTTTGTTGTCTTTAATTATCTTATTTGTGGGATGCAGTAATTGATTGGTCAAAATTCTTGATGGGGGTTATGGTTTCATTGATTCTACAAATCAATTTGATAAGAAGGTTGGGTTGAGCTCATAGTTCTGAGTGGTTGTAAGGCAGCGCTTCACATATTTAAAGTTATCTCATAAGTTAGTGTTATCTTGTTATATGTCTTGTGACTCAAATGCCCAATAGATAAAGCATTGATCCTAGTTGTTGGAGCTTTCATTTTCTTGTTATTTATTAATGAATCTTGTTGAAAATTCAAAACCAAATCATAGTTCCCTTTATTTTTTAGAGCTTGAGTGTTGACCTTTACTTTCTTATGAGTCGGTTATATTGTGTTAGCAACTCTAATACTTGTGTTCATGTTGCATAAGTGTATAATATTCAAGGTCATATCTATTTAGTGGATTCAAGAATATGTTTTAGTACTAGTAATATTGTGTGAATCCAAGGTTTACGCACATAGATATTGTAGAGCCTGAAGTGTAGAAGGAGTGTTGCCTTATTAGTTTATCTAGGTTCTAGTCAAGTGTGTTGATCATGTGATTTAACTAATCCTTTGATGTATTTTGTTTTAGCATCTTAGTTGTTAAAACCCTATTAAATAGGGAGCCAAAAAAATGGTGAATCTACTAGGGAGAAGTGAAGAAGAGCTATGTCTAGAGATGTTGAAATTTGTGTTGAAAATTTTTGCAGCATTTATATGAGTTTCACCTTTGATATAGTCCAGTAATTTGTCCATTGAAGTGCATAGAGGTGTTATTTGTGTCTTCCATTTTAAGAGAAAACATTTTATTTGAGAAAAGTTCATACCATTTTTTTGTGTCACATGTGTAAGTGAGTCTTGTAATATCACTACAAGTTCATGTTGTAAATGCAGTCTCAATCTCATAGTAGGTGGTGACTCTAGTCTCTTACCACTGCTAAAAATTAACTACAGCATTACATGTTGTAAATATTTGAAGAAAATGACACAAAACACATGTTGGAGATGTAATCTAGTTTAGATCTGTGGGTGAGCTTCAATCTTCTTTAAATAAGCAGTGGTTGGAAGTTTCAAGGACCAGTAGTACCTCCCATATTAGAAGCTACAAGTGTATGCAACACATCACAACAAGTTTTCTCCACTTCTAATTTTCAGCTTGCTAAAATTTACTGGTGAAGTGTGAGAAATGTTATAGAGAAGAACTACTATTGTGATTTCATATCAAATATGTTAGATGTGGGCATATTTCTTAATTTTAAATTTTTGTAAGAAAGCAAAGATAGATTTTCTAAAGTTGCAGCATGTAGAAGTTATTTAATATTTCTTCTCTATGGAATAAAAGATTACCTCTATTTAGGGATTTCGGCACTAGGAACAAGAGGTATAAGAATAAAATGAGTTCATGTCTAAGATCTGAAAATAATTCATGAAGTTATGAAAGTGTGTGTGAAGAGATCATCATGTTAAAGAAGAGGATCCTTAATAGTCATCTTGCTTGCTTAAAGTTGAAAACAGTAAGTCCTAAAGGTCAAGATGGGATTAGTTTTTACAAGAATTTTAAGTCATCTCTAGTGGAATCGCCACTTTCTTCAAGGACTCAAGAATCATCATGGGCTAGTTTATTTAAATATTAGTAGGTCTGATTTGGTTTATTGGGAAACTGAAGTGAGGTCAAAAAGGATTTAGCATGTTTATGAGTCAGTGGAAGAGATTTATGCACTCATGTTAGAGGACTCTAATCAATAGGATTCTTATTATAGTGATAATGAAAGTGTTGAAAATCTTAGGGAATGTATAATGAATCCTTGGATGATAACATATTTTGTGACCATGAAGATGAGGACTACCGGCATGAAGAAGATGAATAAATGACTAATAATGTTTCTTATAATAGTTTGTATCTAGAGGAAGAGTATTGCAGCAATAGTAATAATGGTTCATGTGTTGATCATGTCTTTGATGAGGTTGCAAGTTGTAAGAATGTCTCTGATTTTTTAGATTGTGGCACTAATGTTATTACTATTGAAGATGTTTCACATCATGTAGTTCATGCATGTAGGTAGAAAGAGATAAATAATGATGAGGATATACTCACTATTGATGAGATTTCAAGTCTATTGGCTTGTGAGTTTTAAAAGTATGCATCAAAAGTGACTTAAAATTTTCATTATCAGCACATTCATATCTTGAAGATGAAAGTGATGCTATAGCTACAAAGTATGATGTAGGTCAGAATTATTTTTCTTCCTCAATTCAACATATTTCTTACCATGATGAAACTCTACATGAACATGAAGTCTTGCATGATAAAGATGTGTTTGAAAGAGTTACTTCTACTTTTTTTCGTGTTTGTGAAAAGTCGGATCTAAATGCCTCAACTTTGTTTGAGGATATATCTACATGTATCAATCCTAATCTTACTTCTATTGAAATTGCTTATATAGTTTTTAATGTTAAGATTGGTGAAGAACTCATTTGTTCTCTATTGTATTTAGAGGAAAATTTGACAGTAAGGTGTATTCACATATGGTAGGTCTTGATGGTTCATGTGGTGAAGAGAGCAGTTTTGAAAATGCACATGAACCTGTGCTTGATTTTTCTTTTAAAGATGATGAGTTTTATGATAGTAGTTTTAGTGCATTCTCAAGTATTCCTAAAGGCATATTTGATGAAGACATATATGCAAGTTAGCCTTCTATTTTTGATCACTTGTATAGTGGTTCTTTTCATTTGGTGACTAGATTTGAGGATGGTGAAGAAGTTTTGACACATATTAATCTTATTTGGATGGTATGTGTGAGCTACATAATGCAAAAGATTTTCAATTTGGTTTTAATATTCTTGAGCCTAATGATCCCATCTTTCAAGATGTGGAACATTTTGAATTTGTTTATATTATAAATTTCGATAAGGTGGTATTTTATGGTTGTTATTTGTAGAAACATATACCTTACTTTGAGAAGGAAAGATGAATGGATAAGTCTAAAGGCATAATAATTTTGAAAATTGTCTATTCATAGAACAATGTACAGTCATCCTATTTTGTTTAGTGTAGTTCACTCAAGGCACTTGAGCTTATGTGCACTTACAGGAAGAAAGGACATAATGTAAATGACGCATGGGTAAAACTTAAAAAGATTGGTTGTATATGAATGGAGTTGTTGCAATTTTACTAGAAATAGTTTACGAGATTAGAATAGAGCTAAAAGTAGAATAAAAGTATTATGGTTAAGGGATTTTTTTGGTTCACCAAAACAGTTACTTGACAATGTTGGGATGACATCCTATATGTTAATCCACCCATGGAAAAATTTAATTCAAAATATTTAGTCAAATATCAAGTAGCAAGACTGATAGAACAAAGATTTTGGTATAAAAAGAACACTTATGTTTTGGTTAATCGCGCACATCCATATGAGTAGTGCATGAAGAGTTATGAAGACTATGAGTTGACAATTTGAGTGTAATTGTGAAATGATGTAATATTGTGATGTAACGTGTAAATGTAATATTTAATTTGGCCCTATATTAGTATTGTAAATTAGGAAAGCCTCAAGGCTAAGTCAATAAAAAAATTTAGGACTTGGTATAAAGGAAAGATGTTTTCCTTGGTTGTAATTATCAATGAGATCATTTGTCTTATATGAAAATTTGAGAGTGAGATGTGGATATTTGTGTAATGTGAGTATGCAAACTTGTATGTGAGATCTAATGAACCTAATAATAAATATATTCTGATCAGAGAAGTGTCTGGTGCAATGAGGCATGTTGAAATAACAAGGAACTATATCTTGCAAAGAATTTTTCATCGGATAGTCTTAATGTACCACTGTATTATTCAGTGAGGATAGTACTGAATTTTTTTGGACAATGGGTCCATATGTCTTTCTAAACCAATCCTAATAGGGTTGCACAAACTCATAACAGTGTTAGAATCTCCTAATATGGATTTAAATTTTTCTAACAGGGACTAATATGTAATGAATGTGTTTCATTGACTCCTAATAGGGCCCATCCTTTCACTATGAACTTTTACATTAGTACATCATTTTGTGGGTACCATCCTCACTATGGTTTTCCCTCTAATCAAGGGTTTTCCTAGTCAACAAATCTAGTGTTATTGTGTATGGTGATATTTCTATGGTTGTTGCACCTATTGTTTACATGTTTTGGAATTAATAAGGATATTAGGAGTTATTTTAATTGCATAACTAATTCACCCTCCCCCCCCCCCCTCTTTGTTATCTTGGTGGACTTCACTTTCTAACAATTAGTATTAGAGCATTAGGTCCTTGAAGGAAAATCTTAACAGATTAAGGATATATATGGCACAATTCAAGAAATAAAGTCTTAAGTTTGAGTGAGTTAACTATGAAAGTTGGAATGAAATGATGAAGACACATATTCTATGCATGGGGCTGAGTTATTGGTTGATTACTAATAGTATAAAGGATGTGATTGAAGAAGACAAGCTTGAAGGTTGTGATGAAAATCAAAAAAGAAGTATTCATGTTCAATATGCTTGCTAGAGAAGCACTATTATCATCTCTTCTTGAAACTAAATTCACTTAAGTAAAAACTTTAAAATTAGCTCATGAAATTTGGATTGCTTTGCAAGTTAAATTTGAAGGTGATGATCATGTTCATAAAGTTAGAACATAAAATATGATCTGCTTATATCAAGATGCTAAAATGATAGAAGATGAATCTATAAGATGTTATTTTGGTAGAATAGCATAAATTTTTGGAGGAATTAAGACTTGTAGAGGATCAAAATCTAAAGATGAAGTTATATGGAAGATATTGAAGACTTTGACACCTATACATAGACATACAACACAAATGACAAAACAATTTATTCCCTTATCACCAAACTTTACAAGTTATTCAATAAGTAGAATTGTGGATGAGAAAAAAGTGGAGAATTTCCTAATGTTGAAGTTGCTACCTATGTTTACAAGGAGTGCAAGTACAAGTGGAGATTATGCTAGTAGCAGCCGAAGAAAAGTTGAAGAAGAAAAGAAGATTGAGGAAGGGCTTTCCCTGCTAATGAAAAGAGAGCCTAAAGGTAACAAAATATTTAAATGTTGGACTTAGAATGAATATGGTCATTATTCTTCTAAGTGTCCTAAGAGAGTAAGAAAGACTAGAAATTTCTTCAAATCAAGAAATATTAAGGAATCTCTTTATGCAAATTATGGGGTTGAATTAAATGCTAAAGAAGAAGAAATTTTGAGTGAACATGATGATGAAATAGGACTTTTATCTATTAAGGAAGAAAGCCCTAAAAAGAAGTTAGAGAATAAGAACTATTAGTATCACAAGTTGAAAATAAGAAATTTGATTTGATCATTAGTAGTGGTTATTCTCATCACATGACTGGAGATATGAATAAGTTTGTTGAATTCAATAACTATGATGGAGGAATTGCTAGAGTTGGAAATAACACATCATGTCATATACATAGAAAAGGATCTATTATTCTTGATAGAAAGACTAACACTAATGATGTTTACTTTTTTGATGGTTTGAAACATAATCTTTTGAGTGTTGGATAGCTAGTGGACAAGCGATATCAGTTGCAGTTTACTAAGAAGGTCTGCATAATCAAAGACAAACATGACACATTGATTGGTACTAGTACAAGGACAAGAGGTAATGTATTTCAGTTGAATCCTATAGAGCCGACAACTTTATTTGCTAAGGTGGATGATATTTGGTTGTGGCCTAAGATATTATATCATGTCAACTTTGATAACATTGTAAAAGTGAGTACTACATTTGTAGTTCAAGATTTACCTAAAATTGTAAAACCTAATAACATGGTATGTAAGGAATGTGTGATGACAAAATAGAAGAAAATTTTATTTCCAAGAAATAAATTTACAATATTTGTAAAGTTGCAGATTGTGCACACAAATTTGAGTGGTCCTACTAAGACTAAAGCATTCTATGGTGAAAGGTAGTTTGTGATTCTTGTTGATGATTTCACTAGAATAATGTGGGTATCATTTCTTAGAGAAAGATATGATGCTTTTGAGAAATTCAAGATACTTAAGAGTAGAGTTGAAAATGAATATAGTTTGAAGATTAAATGTTTGAGATTTGATAGAGCTGGAGAGTTTACTTCAAATGAGCTTAACAATTTTTGTGAAGAAAATGGTACTAAAAGATAGCTTTCAGCCCCTTAGACACCTTAATATAATAGGATGGTAGAAAGGAAGACTAGAATAATGGAAGAAGTAGCAAGAGAAATGATGCTTGCGAATAGTGTATATAAGATCTTTTTGGGTGTAGTAAATACAAGAGTGTACACTATGAACAAAGTTCAAATCAAAAAAAATACTGGTAAGACACCTTATGAACTTTGGTTTGGTCATACACCATCTGTTAAGTATTTTTTAAATCTTTGGAAGAAAACATTACATTAAGAGAAATGATGATGTTTTAAAGTTTGATTCAAGAAGTGATGAAGGTATGTTTATTGGATATTAATTGAAAAGTAGGCATATAGATGTTTTAGTCAAAGAACTAAGACTATTGTTTAGAGCACAAATGTGAGAGTCAATGAGAATTTTAGAGTTTAGGAAAGAATACTTGACTACAATTATAATGAAGAGACTAATCCAAGGCCTAGAAAAGAAAATGTTGATCAAGAATTATTTAATGAAATTGACACTGATTTGTAGAATGAAATTCAGAGAGAAGAACAAAGGGAAGAACCAAGACTTGAACTAGAGTTGAAGTTAGAGTTGAAGTGGTGACACCTAACAGAAATTTGATAAAGAATCACACTACTAATCATATTATGACAAGAAATAAGGTAGAAGAAGAACTATGTTTTATTTCTTAAATTGAACCTAAAAGTGTTGATGAAGCTAGTAAAGATGGTTTTTGGATTAAAGCTATGAAAGAAGAACTGGAGAATATTGAAAAGAAAATTTCTTGGGAATTGGTTCGTAGACCTAAGGATAAGAATGTTATTGGAACTAAGTGGGTATTCAAAAACAAGATGAATGAACAAGGTGAAGTTGTGATAAAAAAAGCAAGACTTGTATGTAAAGGTTATTCATAGCAAGAATTAATTAATTTTGAGGAAACATTTGCACTAGTTGCTAGCATAGAGGTAGTAAGAAAGTTTTTGGCATATGCAACTAACAATAACTTCAAAGTGTATCAAATGGATGTCAAATCAAATTTTCTAAATTATAAACTAGAAGAAGAGGTATATATTGAGAAAATGATTTCCTTTGACATATAAAGGAGATATGGTTTACAAATTGAAGAAAGCATTGTATGGATTGAAACAAGCACCTAGAGCTTGGTATATGAGATTGGATAAGTATTTGATAAGTTTGGGATTTGCAAAAGTTAATGCTAATGGAAATTTTTATTTAAAGGAGATTAACAATGGATTCCTAATTATTGAGGTATTTGTGGATGACATAATCTTTGGAGGAGATGATAAAGCAAGTGAACCATTATAGAAAATATGAAGAAGGAATTTTAAATTAGTATGATTGGTGAGAGGAAGTATTTCTTGGGATTGCAAATTTTTCAAAACAAAGCTGGTATCTTTAAATCACAAGCTAAGTATCTTAAAGACTTGTTGAAAATATTTGGTTTGGAAAGTTGTAAGCTAATTGGAACACCTATGGTAGCTAGTCACAAATTGTCTAGCAAAGATGAAACCCCTATTGTTGAGAAGAGAAAGCGCACATCTATGATTGGTGGATTGTAATAATTAACACACACACTAAACCTCTTATATCTAATGTAATTGGAATTATGGAAAGATTTCAAGATGATCCTAAAGAGTCACATTATGTGGTGGTAAAGAGAATTTTTAGATATTTGAAGCATATGCCCAATTTTAGATTATGGTATGATAGATCAAATGATTTTACCTTATGTGCATATACTGATGTAGATTGGGTAGGAAGTCTAGATGACACAAAGAGAACTAGCGGTGGAGCATTTTTATTAGGAGGAAGATTGGTTTCTTTGATAAGTAAGAAAAAAGATTGTATTTCACATAGTACTGTAGAAGCAGAGTATTTAGCAACAGAAAGAAATTGTAATCAAATTGAGATTATCGATCATGTTATCATACATTCTAATAACACAAGTACAATGATATATCAAAGAATCTAGTTTTACATTCAAAGACAAAGCATATATCTATTAAGTATCACTTGTTGAGAGAGAAATTTGCAAAGAAAGAGATTAGACTGGGGTATATTAGCACAAAGGAGCAAATAGAAGAAATATTTACAAAACCTTTATCAAAGCACACATTTAAGTACTTGAGAGGTATGCTTAGGGTTATACCTCAACCTAGTTTTGAGCAGTTAAAATAGAGATTTCATCAGTACAGTGGTAACAAACAACTATTTCTTTTATCTAGACCAGATGTTTGATCCTTCCTCTATGGGGGAGTATCGCTATTTGAGTTGAGTCATTAAGAACTCATGGTAGTTGGTATTAACAGTGTCTTTGGACACTTGAGCTTATTATGGATCTTAAGAAGAAAAATGAAATAATGATACTTTTGTCATTGATATTAATGAGGGAGAGTAATACATGAAAAAAATCCTCGTATATTGATTGATATTGATGGGAGAGAGATACACGTAATATTATTGATTGATGTCAATAGGAAGAAGATTATGAGGACCCTATCCTTTGGGGGAGAGTGGTTCCTAGAAGACAGGATTTGAAATGATTGATGAAGAGGATTTGAAAAGATGTTGATGTATGGGGGAGATTAACACCTTCCTTACTCATGATGGTTATAGTATACATGACATTTTTTGACATCATGAATGGGGGAGCAATTGCAACAGAGACATTTGGCATTCATGGACCTTAGATGTTTTTCATCTATGTTGCCATGCCAAAGGGGGGGATTATTAAGCATGAATGTTGATGGTATTCCTATAGGGGATTATCCTAGCATTTTTGGTGACATGATTTAAAGGTTATGTGTTGCATTCATGATAGATTTTTTCATTGATGTCAACATATTGGTTATTCTCTTAAGACTAGCAGAGCAATAGACAGGTGTCTAAATTTTAAAGTTAAGAGTGTGTATGGATATATGAAGACTAGATAGAGGTATTATGAATTTAGTTTAGGCAACATTTAGATAGTTTCTATGTAGAAATTATTGTTTTTTGGATTGCATCTCCTAACAGAGACAAAATTTGGTTAAGAAAACTTGGATAGAGGTAGAAGACACAATGAAGAAGTTGTGGTTGATCATACACATCTAGATGAGATGAAGAGTTACGAAGACTGTCAACTGATAGTTTGAGTGTAATTGTGAAATAATGTAATATTGTAATTTAATATATTAAGTTGGTCCTATTTTATTATTCTAAATTGGGAAAGCACCAAGGCCAACTCAATAAAAAAATTTAAGGCTTGGTATAAAAGAAATATGTTTTCCTTGATTGTAATCATTTGTGTGATATGCAAACTTGAGTGAGATCCAGTGCCGATATTTGTGTAATACAAGTATGAAAAATTGTATGTGAGATCCAATGAACCTAATAATAAATATATTTTGATCAAAGAAGTGTTTGGTGTAGTGAGGCACAGTGAACTAACAAGGAAATGTATCTAGCAAAAAATTTATTGTTGGATAGTGTTAATGTACCATTGTATTATTCAATGAGGATAGTACTAAAATTATTTGGATAGTGGGTCCATTTGTCTTCCTAAACAATTCCTAATAGGGTTTGAATTTTGTAATAGAGACTCAAATTCTCCTATGAGGGATTGATATGTACTAAATGTATTTCATTAACTCCTAACAAGGTCCATCCTTTCACAAGGAGCTTTTATATTAGTACATCATTTTGTGGGTACAATCCCCATCGTGGTTTTCCCTTTGATCAAGGGATTCCCTAGGTAATAGATCTGGTGTTATTGTGTATGGTGATCTTTCTATGGTTTTTGCATCTACTATTTACATTTTTTGGAATTAATAATGATATTGAAAGTTTTTTTAATTGCATAACTTATTATGCCCCCCCCCCCCCCCTCTCAATTATCTTTCTGGACTTCGCTTTCTAACAGAATCATCAAGCATCCAGTCTAGATAAAATAAATAGTGCTTTGTTACCACTAGATTGATGTAGTCTTTATATCAACTACTCAAAAGTAGGTTGGGGAATAACCTCAAGCATACCTCTCAAGTACTCAAATATGTCCTTCACCAAAGGTTTTGTAAATATATCTGATATCTACTACTTTGTGCTAACATACTCCAATCTGATCTCTTTCTCTACAACTTTCTCTCTCAAAAAGTGATACCTAATAGATGCATTCTTTGTCTTTGAATGTAATACTAGATTCTTAGACATACTCACTATTGCATGATGTGACTTTTTAGGATCTACCTGAAATATTATCACAATTTCAACTACATTAGCTATATCAAGTCTATTGTGTGTCAAATATTACAATCCACTAATCATAGATCTATACTTTTTCTTCTCAATGGTAGGGGTTTCATCTTTTCTAGAAAACTTATGTCTAGTTACCATAGGTGTTCCAAATGGTTTATAACTTCTCAGACTTGTGATATGAAAATACCATCTTTTTTTTGAACAATTTGTAATCCAAAGAAATATTTTATCTCACCAATCATACTCATCTCAAACTCTTTCTTTATTTCTTCTACAAATTCCTTACTTCTTCATCTCCTCCAAAAATTATGTCATCCACAAATACCTCAACAATCAATAAGCCATTGTCAAACTTTTTCAAATATAAGTTACTATCAGCATTACCTTTTACAAATCCCAAACTTGTCATATACTTATTCAATCTTGCATACCTGGCTCTAGGTGCTTGTTTCAATCCATACAATTTCTTTTTCAATATGAAAATAATATCCTCTTTATATGTCAAAGGAAATCCATCAGGCTACTCAATGTATGCCTCTTCTTCTAGTTCTCCATTCAGAAAAGTTGATTTTTACATCCATTTGATAAATTATAAAATTCTTGTTAGCTGCATATACCAAAAACATTCTTACTACTTATGTTCTTGCAATAGGTGCAAAAGTTTCTTCAGAGGCAATTCCTTCTTGTTGAGAATAACCTTTAAATACCAATCTTGCTTCTTTTCTTATAACTTCACCTTGTTTATTCATCTTATTTCTAAATACTCATTTAGTGTCAATAGCATTCTTATTCGTAGTTCTAGGAACCAATTCTTGTGTATTGTTTTTCTCAGTCTTCTCTAATTCGTCTTTCATAGCTTTAATCCAATAGTCATCTTTGCAAGTTTCATCAGCACTCTTAGATTCAACTTGAGAAATTGAACATAGTTCTTCATATACCTTGTTCTTGTCATCACTTCTTTTTCTTTGCTTCCAATGATTTGTTCAGTAGGGTGATTCTTTATTAAGTTTATGTTAAGTGTCACTGCTTCAGTTTTGATTTCATCTCTAGGTTCAAATATAGGTTGTTATATATGTACTTTTCTCTAAATTTAATTCTACAAATCAATGTCAATCTCATAAATAAAATAATTCATATTCAACACTTTCTCTATTAGGCCTTGGATTAGTTTCTTCATCAGAATTTTAATCAAGTATCATTTCCTAAATTCTAAACATCTCATCAACTCTTACATTTGTGTTCTCATTAGTTGTCCTTGTTCTCTAATTAAAACATCTACATGCATTACTTTTCAATGAATATCCAAGAAATATAACTTCATCGCTTCTTGAATCAGACTTTCCAACATCATCATTTCTCTTAATGTAACAATTACTTCGAAAGATTCTAAAATATTTCATAGATGATGTATGTACAAACCAAAGTTCATAAGGTGTCTTACCAGTGTCTTGTCTAATTTGTACTCTATTACGAGTGTACACTATTTTATTCATTACTTCTCTCCAAATGATCTTAGATATATTGTTCTCAAATATCATCGCTCTTGTTTATTTTTCCTTTCTATTATCCCATTATGTTCAAGTGTTTTAGGGGTAGAAAAATGTCTCTTTATATCACTATATTTACTAAAATTGTTAAACTCGTTTAAAGTAAACTCTCCTCCTTTATTAGATCTAAGACATCTAATCTTAAAGCCAAATACATTCTCAACTCTACTCTTAAATGACTTGAATTTATTAAAAGCTTCAAAATTTTCCCTAAGAAATGCTACATACATGATTCTAATCAAATTATCAACAAGAATCATATAATACCTTTCATTGTAGAATGTTCTTGTCTTTGTAGGACTACTCAAGCCTATGTGCACAATCTCCAACTTCATAGATGTAGTAAACTTCTTACTTGGAAATGAACTTTTGTTTTGTTTTTCCATCACACATTCCTTACATGCCATGTTAGCAAGTTTCACAATCTTAGAAAAATCTCTAACTACAAATGTAGAACTGAGATTCACAATGTTGGAAAAATTGATATGACAAAATCTCTTATGCTACAACCAACTATCATCCACCTTAGAAACTAAGCATGTCATCTCAGTAAAATTCAACTAAAATACATTACCTCTTATTCTTGTACTAGTGGCAATCAATGTTCCATATTCATCTTTGATAATGCAAGTCTTCTATATGTAAACTGCAAGTGATATCTATTATTCACTAGCTTTCCAACACTCAAAAGATTATGTTTCAAATCATCAACAAAGTAAACATCATCAGTATTAGTTTTTCCATCAAGTGTAATAGATTCTTCTCCTTTTATATGACAGGCTACATTATTTCCAACTCTAACTATTCCTTCATCATAGCTATTGAATTCAAAACACTTATTCATATCTCCAGTCGTGTGATGGGAACAACCACTATCAATAATACAATCATATTTCTTCTTTCCAACTTGTGATGCTAATGTTTTATTTCTCTAATTTCTTCTCTTTTAGGGCTTTCTTCCTCAATAGAAACAAATCCTATTTCATCATTCTCATCATCACTTCCACTCAAGAATTCTTCTAGCATGAAATTCCTCATCATTCTCAAAAAGGCAATCCTTACGCATTCTTGATTTATAGGGATTCTTAAACTTCTTTACTCTCTTAGGACATTTAGAAGAATAATGACCAAGTTCAACATTTAAATATTGTGTTCCCTTTAGGTTCTCTTTTCATAAGTAGGGCAAGTCCTTCCTTAATCTTCTTGTCTTCTTCAAATTTTGTTTCATTGCTACTAGCATAGTCTTTACTTGTACTTGCACTCCTTTTCAACACAATTTGAACACTCAATGCACTAAAAGAAATTTCAACTCTAGAAAATTCTTGACTCTATCTCATCCACATTTCAGGTGATTGTAATCTCCCAAGAAAAGTCTCTCTTGTAAATTTAGTTGATATGGGAATAACATGTTCAATCATTTGTTATATTTGTCTATATGCAAGTGTCAAATTCTTCAATATCTTCCATATAATCTCATCTTTGAATTTATTTCCTCCAGAATTCTTAATTGCTGAAATAATTTATTCTATTCTACTAAAGTAACTTCTTATAGATTCGTCTTCCAGCATTTTATCATCTTGATATAAGCATATCCAGTGTTGTAATCTAACCTTCTAAGAATGGTTATCACCTTCAAATGTAATTTTCAAAGCATTCCAAATTTCATGAGAAAATCTTAAAGATTTTACCTAAGTAAATTCAGTTTCAGGATGAGCTAATAATAGTGCTTCTCTAGCAAGCATATTGAACATGAATATGTCTTTCTAATTTTCATCACAACCTTCAAGCTTCTCTTCTTCAATAAAATCCTTTTTACTCTTAGTAATCAACCAATAACTCAGACCCATACATAGAAAATGTATCTTCATCTTTTCCTTCCAACTATCATAGTTAAGTCCATCAAACTTCAGATTTTCTTTCCTAAACTGCGCCATAGATCTCCTTAAGTTGTTAAGTTTCTCCTTCAAGGAATTGATGCTCTAATTCCAATTATTAAAAATTTAAGTCCACCAAGATGACTAAGGGTGGGAGGAGGGAGGGGGGTAGGTTATTTATGCAATTAAAAAAGCTCTCAATATCCTTATTTTTTTAAATATGTAAATAGTAGATGCAACAACAATAGAAAAATAACCATATACAATAACACCAAATCTGTTAACTAGGGAAAACCTTGATCAGAGGAAAAACCTCAATGATGATGGTACCCATAAGATGATGTACTAATATAAATGTTCCTTGTGAAGGGATGGACTCTATTAGTTTTGACCCTTAAGGAAAACATAGTTTTTTTAGTTAGTGCAAAACACTTAGTCATTCACTATGCAGGACTGCTTGATCAATATTGCAACTAAGTCATTCTATATAGGTCAAGTGATGTTATGGAGAAGTGTACATATTTAGTTGTTGTTGTTGATGAATATTCTAGTGGTTTTCAAGTTGTTCAAATGGAAAAATGTCTCAAGTTATATAGAAGCTGAGTGATACAATAAAGGCCAAGTACATCACAAGCCAAGTGATAATAGGAAGAAGAGATATGACCGAGCATTAGAAATCTATTAGTGTCAAATAAAAAAGTTCCATATATATGTTTGGAATGGCACAAAATCTTATGTAAACTATTCTTTCCAAGTTGGAAGCATGTTTTCATGATCAAAGATTCAGTCAAGGAGGACATTATGCTTGTAATTATGCATCATTAATCACTATGTAATGAGATCAACCAATCAAAAAATTAAAAGGACTAAGTGGCATGAAACAAAGTTAATACAAACAAAAAACAACCACAAAACAATTGACACTAATCTTTACCTAGGACCTCGTATAGAAAAAATCACCTAGAAGTGATTATATCTTAACTTGCTCACCTTCCTTTTGGACATATTTAGTTACAAAGAGATCATATAGGGAATATACACCATGATCTATGTTGGCACTCTCAACCACTCCCAACACTAACAAAGCTTATTCCTACAACAACTGAACTCTCTCTATCCCTTCCTCACAAACTTCTATCTTAGTCTCTTGCAAGTTATTTTCTTGTCTATGTTCTAGATATCTTTTCAAAGCCCTTTCATGCATTAAGGAATTCCATGCATCAAGAATCATGAAAAATCATTTTCTTTGCCATTGTTTGTTTTATGGTACAGAGGGCAAAAATGTTGCAAGAATCAATACAAGTAAAGATGAAATTATCATGTCACTAAAAGAATCGTTGTGACATAATAAAAGTAACATGAAAAAAAAGACTTCCCACACACATTCCAAATCTCCTTGATGGTAATTCCACCTAGATAACCTGCCCTAGTCCTATTTGTTTAATAATGTTATTTTGTTTTCTATATCAATACTGAATGCACCTCCCAAAAATTTGGGAGGCTTTTCATCCCACACAAGTTTAATGGTTTAGGAGAAAAGGGTTTAAGGAAAGCATTCTACATTTCCTTGAAATGTCATCTTACTTACCTTTGTGGATCCCCCTCCCTTATGATCTACCAAGACTCATGTGGTCCTCGTCTACTCTCTAACCTTCTTCTACAACACTATATCCACCTCTCTCTCTCTTTGACTATAAAAGCACAAATACTCAATAAAGGGTAGTAGCCATTTTTTACACCTTCATGTGTCACCTATGAATATAATCCCAACATTGAATTTGAGTGCAAATAATAATTTTCTTCATAAGGTGTGGTTTATTCACCAATTTATCTCCATTTCGGATACTAATCCATCAACTAATGTGATTCCACCAAGAAGTTCCTCAATGACAGAATTCTTGAATATAGCACCAAAAATAATATCTATGACTAAAAATAGAGAAAATGCTTGAAAATAACTTCTCGTGAATTTGCAAGATTTTAAAAGAAGAACTAGAAGCATAAGAAAACTGAGAAGATGCCACGAAACAAAATATGATGATTGTTACACTATTTGACAATGGAGAAATCCTAAAATAGGTGAAATATCCATCAAGAGTGAGTATAAATTTCCTAGATCACTATACATTATGGAGGACTATAGACATGCTCATGGCTTATAAATCCAAACTCCATGTCCAAAAATGTCTGCAACTCTACAAAAGAAAACTATTGTCTAGCCAACAACTACGAACTATCACACTCCAAGCATAAAAATCCAAAAGTGCCAATCCAAAAACACTGTCTTCCTTCAATTTTAAATTATGCATAGTTCATTTTGGTAGTTTTCCATCAAAAAAAAAACTTGAACATGCACAGAAGTGGATTTAAGCCCATTTATGACTGTTCTGCAATCCAACAACAAAATTTGATAAGAATGCCACTTTTCATGAGCCTTTGGTTATGTAATCATCTGGGAAAATATGAAAATGGAAGGGTTACCACAATATCCCCACCTATTGACAAGTGGCGGATGGAAAAATTTCATTTCAATTACAAAGACAAGTCTTGTCTACAACTAGTTATTTTATTGCCAACTCCAAGACACTACATTTTTTCATTTGCTCTACTATTTTTTAACTTTCCTAAGATGTTTAAAAACGTGCAAAATCCATCTTCAACAATAAGAATTGATTGTTTTCTTTAAAATCAAACAAACATCAAGGAAAATAAGAGTCTTAAAGAGCTTCCGACTAAAGTGACAATATCTATTATTCTAGCATCTTTTATCTATCTGGTTTATAGATCAGTAGTTGATATCATGAAAATCGTAACCTTCACAAGAGAAATGATATAATATATATCTAACTAGTTTCATAAAGTGGCAATGCTCTAACACAACAAATTTGCATGCAACATAAAAGGAATAGAGCACTTTCATTGCATGTATTTAGTACAGAGGGTTGTGGTATCAATTTGCAACAATGGAATTATTTGCAATCACAAGTATATTGCAACATTAGTCCAAGACAAAGGGATGAATTCTCCAATGCCATACAACCTACACAGTCTTCTATTGATAATGAATCTTTTTGTTTATCTAGCAGTGATTAGCACAAAAGGTGATTGACACAAGGCAATAGAAGTACAATATTACAAGAGCCCAACTAAAGATCAATCAATGGAGGATCACCAAGATCCTTCAAACCATCATTGACCTTTATGGAGTGATGAGAAATTCAATGGTTCCAAAGATTGGTTTGGTTTAAATTTGTGCCAACTAATCTAGGATACAAAACCTAAGAAATTATACAAACTTGTCCTACATGAAATACAAGGGTTTACAAAATTCATTTACCTAAAACAAGGTACTTTGGTCATTGCAATATCTTAATGAGGTTGGGACAAGGCAAAAAAAAAGATAAAACAAGATAAGAATTATGCAAAAAGGTAATATTCTATGTATTCTATGTGCAATCCATTCCCTTTTATACTACATCAATGTCAAAACATCCAACTATCTTAACCAATCCTAAAGACATTTCAACCAAACTACAAGTGGAAAAAATACTGATGTGCCCTATGGAGGATACATAACCATATATTGCATGGACTCGAGTACAATTTATCCCCATCCAACACTAAGCAAACGATGCAATGTCATGTCAAACAAGAAGGATGGGTAAGATTGAATAAAGAGAATTTTTTACTACACATTAAAAGTTGAACATCACAAAACACAAATTATATTAGCAAATACCCAATGCAAAGACAAGGCTCATTGTTTTAATTTGTATCATTGCTATATAAGGCACAAAAAGAGGTGTGCCAAAAACTAAAGGTGCAAGAAATCATAAGGTTTCATTTGTTGGCTACTTGTTTATACAATATAAGCCTACTTTGTTCCAATGAAGATGCCCACAAGTATAAGTCTTTTTCTTTGTGAAGGAGTTAGGCCTACCTTTATGGCACTGTGTATTCCACAACTTAGAGGTTTGGAATTGCAATAATTGTGCTTGCATTGACTAAAAGTCATTATGTCCCTTTGGAATTCAAACTAGTAAGAATTACTAGTTGGACATCTTCTAGCCCTTCAAAAAAGGTTCACATATCCAAATTTGGAGTTGAATAAGATATACAATCTTACGCTTATATTAAATCAAACATCAAACTTCTCTACAATGAGATTATTCATAGTAACAAATGCATTATGGTTAATCATTGCATACAACATATATATTTATATAACCACTTCAATTCAAAGTAGAGATCAATGAAATTTAGTTTTAAGATATAATACACTACAAATCATGGCACAATTCAAAATATCTTGCTAATTTGAATGAGATTTATGTCAGCAATACCTTAATCATGAATAGGTAAGTGTTTCACATTGTGCCTCGATTGTTCATTGTGCCAGAAGTTCTTCAAATGTGGCAATGGTGAAACATTCAATCTAGCACCATAGCATAACCTTTCAACCATAACCAAATATTACTCCATAAAAATGTCAATACTTTTAAGTATCTAGTAGCACCAAATATACACATCACACAATTGCCTCTAGTATTACAGTGCTTTAAATAGTTTCCACTAGGCTTCTTCCACTATCCTATGAAAGATGTGTCATGAGAAAAGCAGGAAATTGATGAATAACACTAGAGTCCTATTCTCAATAGTTTGGGCCATCATGCACCACATTCTTAAGCCATAAAAATATGCATTACTTATTCTACTATTCACATCAACCTAATTTAAAGATAATAAAAACAAAAGTAAAACATGTACACCATTGGCAACAACTTTCTTCACCTTCTCCAAGCAAGGAAATGGTACAACTGATCCAAGTTCCAATAGTCCAAGGGGTAATGACGAGAGATACTACCATGCCAATAAACTTTTTATTTTCTATTGGATTCATTACAACTACATTCCTTTCTCATAAATACATGTTACCATAGTTGAAAAACTTGCCAAGGGCTAAAAATAAGAACTCGACAAAAAATTGGTGAAAGGCTTAGTAGCTTAAAGATTTGTTTAAACTTTATTAGAAATGCATTTTTCTAAAAAAAAAATTTGCAAAATTCAATAAGAAGATGCATCCATTGAGTCAATAAAAGAGTACATAAAAGAGCAAGAGCTCTAGTTGAGGTGGAGTCCTTGCCTTGTGGATGCTAGAAAGTATATTATTATTGCATATATTCTTTCTTGGATAGATTGTGTAAACAATTTTTATCATCAATGTTTCGGATCATGCTACATAATCCATCCTCAAGGTGCAAGTTAGAAGAGAAACTTGAAAAATGGAGATTGCAATCTGAGGCAAGGGTAAAAAGGGAGAAAGGAGGCAGAGAGTAGGATGACACAAAGACCAAGGAAGAGAAACTGCCAAGAGAAAAAAGAATTAAGAATTAGGGGGATTAATTTTCTTTGTCTCCAT
This sequence comes from Cupressus sempervirens, assembly GCA_028749045.1. Lineage (NCBI taxonomy): Eukaryota > Viridiplantae > Streptophyta > Pinopsida > Cupressales > Cupressaceae > Cupressus > Cupressus sempervirens. The sequence continues at coordinate 566,661,046 of CM053783.1, read as the reverse complement.
GCACTATTTTGCACATTGACTTCCTCATTGAGGTGGACAATGTAGTTCAATCATTACCCACCATGATTTCTAAGGAAGTTAGGCAGGACTGTGTGGTTGCTCATAGGAGGGAAAGGCCATCTAAGTGTAACATTCTCAAAGCTAAGGTTTTAGGCCTTAAGAATCTTATCTGCAATTATATCTCATTATCTCCAAGGCAAATAAAGGCAATGCTACTATGATTTTGAGAAAGTCATACTACATTTCTAAGATGCTTGACTTACTTTTGGACACCCAGAGATTCAAGGTTGTCTCTTGCAACCCTTGCGCTAATATTGAGAAAAAAAGTCAGAGCAGTTATTGCCTCATCCTCTTTCGATAATTCCACAAAAAAAAGAATTTATTTCCTACCAATGAGTTAATCCCTCACATTTATGGGGTTCCTAAAATCCACAAAGTCAACATTCCTTTGAGACCCATTATGGATACCATTGGTTTCCTTACATACAATTTGGATTCCCTCCTTGTAAAGATTTTAGCTCCTCTGATAGGTAATGTTTACTCTCATGTCATGAATTCTGACCATTTTGTCCAATTCATCAAGGACACTACATGTGACAATAATGATATTTTAGTCTGCTTTGATGTGGTGTCCCTTTTCACTAAGTTTCCCATTCTGGACTACATTGAGGTAGTGATATTGCTATCAGGATTTAACTATGTAGTTTTTGAGTTAAACTCATTGACCCATATTTTATGACTAGTGATTCACACGAATTTGTCTCTCATGAGAATAAATGGAACACTTAGCACTCATTGGATCTAGGTGATGCTCACAAAAGTGAAGCACCGAGACTTCTCGAGAGGTCACCCATCTCAATACTACTCCAGCTTGGGAGCGCTGAACAACTGAGTTTTCTCCATGGTTAAACCCACTCTACTTGCAACCCCATTTGCAAAACCTTCACCAAGTGTTGTGCCTTATGAACCATTCACTGTGTAGTTTTTGAATCAAACTCCTTGACCCATATTTCATGAGTAGTGATTCACATGAATCCGTCTCTCATGAAAATAAATGGAGCATTAGCACTCATTGGATCTAAGTGAAGCATTGGGACTTCCCAGGAGGTCACCCATCCCAGTACTACTCCAACTTAAGCACACTTAACTACGGAGTTTCCTCCATGGTTAAACCCACTCTCTTTGAAACTCAATTTGCAAAACCTTCACCAAGTGTTGTGCCTTATAAACCATTCATTAGAAATCCCCTTATGCTCAACAATTGATAAGTAGGAGGAATTTTCCATAGCAAGTCAAATCATGATATTGCTATTAGGATTTAACTTTGTAGTTTTTGAGTCAAACTCATTGACCCATATTTCATGAGTAGTGATTCATGTGAATCCATCTCTCATGAGAATAAATGGAACACTTAGCAATCATTGGATCTAGGTGATTCTCATAGAGGTGAAGCACAAGGAGGTCACCCATCCTAGTACTACTCCAACTTAAGTGTGCTTAACTACGAAGTTTCCTCCATGGTTAAACCCACTCTGCTTGCAACCCCATTTGCAAAACCTTCATCAAGTGTTGTGTCTTATGAACAATTCATTAGAAAGCCCTTTAAGCTCATCAATTGATAAGGAGGTATTTTCCATAGCAAGTCAAATTGTGATATTGCTATCATGATTTAACTGTGTAGTTTTTTAGTCAAACTCATCGACCCATATTTCATGAGTAGTGATTCACACGATTCCATGTCACATGAGAATAAATGGAACACTTAGCACTCATTGGATCTAGGTGATGCTCACATAGGTAAAATACTTGGTGAAAGTTTTGCAAATGGGGTTGCAAGCAGAGTGGGTTTAACTATGGAGGAAACTCTGTAGTTAAGCATGCTTAAGTTGGAGTAATACTGGGATGGGTGACCTCCCGGGAAGCCTTAGTACTTCACATCAATGAGAATCACTTAGATCCAATGAGTGCTAAGTGTTCCATTTATTCTCATGATAGATGGATCCATGTGAATCACTACTCATGAAGTATGGGTCAGTTAGTTTATTTTAAAACTATACAATTAAATCATGATAACAATATCACATTTTGACTTGTGGAAAATATCTCCTAGTTATTAATTAATGAGCTCAAGGGGATTTCTAATGAATGGTTCATAAGGAACAACTCTTGGTGAAGGATTTGCAAATTGGGATAGCAAGTAGAGTGGGTTTAACCATGGACGAAACTCTGTAGTTAAGCGCACTCAAGTTGGGGTAGTACTACGATGGATGACCTTCCGTGAAGTCCAGGTGCTTCACCTATATGAACATCACCCAGATCAAATGACTACTAAGTGTTCCATTTATTCTCTTGAGAGATGGATTCATGTGAATTACTACTCAAGAGATATGGGTCAATGAGTTTTACTTAAAAACTACACAATTAAATCCTGATAGCAATATCACAATTTGACTTGGTGTGGAAAATACCTCCTTATTAATTGATGAGCTTACGGGGATTTATAATGAATGGTTCATAAGCTACAACACTTGGTGAAAGTTTTTCAAATGGGATTGCAAGTAGAGTGGGTTTAACCATGGAGGAAACTTTGTAGTTAAGCACGCTCAAGCTAGAGTAGTACTAGGATGGGTGACCTCCTAGGAAGTCTCGATGCTTCACCTCTATGAAAATCGTGTAGATCCAATGAGTTCTAAGTGTTCCATTTATTCTCATGAGAGATGGATTTGAGTAAATCACTACTCATGAAATGTAAGTCAATGAGTTTGACTCAAAAACTACATAGTTAAATCCTGATAGCAATATCACAATTTGACTTGGTGTGGAAAATGCCTCCTACTTATCAATTGAGATAGTCAAGTGCAAAGTCAATCGAGAGGTAACCTCTCTTGTTGAGTTATGCTTGTGTTCCACCTTCTTTTCCTTCCAAGGGGTTATTTATGAGCAAGTTGATGGTGTGGCCATGGGTTCACCCCTCTCTCCCCTTATTCTAAATTAATATATGGAGCACTTTGAAAATATCGCATTACATTCTTTCCCTCTTAATCCTGAGTGATAGAAGTGCTATGGGGATGATACTAATGTTTGTTGGCCTCATGGTCAAGACAGCGTTGAAGAGTTTCATGTGCACCTTAACAATATTTCTCCTTACAAACTTTACCAAAGAGATTGAATCTAGTAACTGTTTGTTATTCCTTGATATCTTGATCCACAAAAAATCGGATGGCTCTCTAGGGCATGGATTTTTCCGCAAAGCTACGAACACTAACATGTATCTTCATGCATCTTCTCACCACCACCCTAGCCAAAAAATGGGGGCCCTTAAAACCCTATCTTTGAGAGCCTATCAGATTTGTGATGAAGATAACTTAGATCTCGAACTCTTCCATCTTTGACATATTTTCAAGCGTAATGGTTGCTCTAATAAGAAAATATATAGGGCCTTCTATAAGGTTAGATCCTTCTTTCTTTCTTCCTTTGGATCCTCGCCTTCTCTCCCAGATGGTGGCTCATTATCTTCCTACCTTATGTGGTTGGCATCTCCCATAAAATCTCTAAGATTTTGATCAAAAAAGGTGTTACGGTTTCCTTCAAGCCACTGTTCACCTTAAAGCATTGTATTCCCCCTCTCAAAGGCTCCAAGGATGCCTTTTGGTGTTCAAGATTTACAAAGTGTTATATTCTTGTGGCACTCCTTATATTGGTCAAATGGGTCGCTCCTTTAGCACTAGAATCAAGTAGTACGTTGTAGATATCAAGCACGAACATATTCTTAAGTCTGCCCTAGCCAAGCGTTCCTCTACTACCAAGCACCACATTTTCCTTGAGAACACTTAAGTTGTTTTCAAATAAGACAGCTTCAAAAGGAAGCTCTGGGAGGCCATTGAAATCAATAATAACCCCTCTAACCTTAATAGAGATGATGGGTGGACCTTAAGTAATTATTGGCATCCTTTGTTGTCTCCCTTGAGACAGTCTCTGCATCTTGACCCCTCTACCTAGACCCTCCTCCTGCTTCCCCCTTCTTCTCCCTTGCTCCTCTACTTATAGGGATTTAGTTTGGAATAGGAAGCATCAATTTATGAATTATTATCAATCCATACATTGATTCCTCCTCTTCATAGCCCTACAAGGTTTTAGTCTATTTGTGTGGTTTTTATTCTTAGCTTAGTTTTAGCCTTTTTTTAAAAAAAAAATCTCCATTTATGTGGTTGTTTGTTTTTCCTCTTTAGGTTCAAGTATTTTCCTTGCATTGTGTGCCTTATTATTTTTAATTATTATATCATCTCCATGTTTCTTAGCTTGTCTTTTCTTTTCTTTTGATTTTTATTCTATTCCTTAGTTTTATAGTTTATCTTCTCTTTATTTTAATTTATTTATTTTATTGCAATTGGATGTTTTGTTATTGAATGGGTATTTCTATTATTTTAGTTGTGTGTGTGTGTGTGTCTATGTCTGTGTGTGTGTGTGCGCGCGCGCGCGCACGCGCGTGTGTGCACGTGTGTGTGCGTGTGCACGTGTGTGTGTGTGTGTGTGTGTGTCTGTGCATCTATGTGTGTATATATATGCATACATATACTCAAATTTATTTATTTATTTATTTATAATTTTTTTTAAATACATATTTTAATATTTAATTAGGTGTATGTATTTATTTATTTATCTCGTTGTGGGGTGTGTGTGTGTGTGTGTGTGTGTGTGTGTGTGTGTGTGTGTGTGTGTGTAGGCATATATATGCATTCATATACTCAAATATATTTATTTATTTATAAATATATTTTTAATAGATATATTTTTATATTTAATTAGGTGTATGTATTTATTTATTTATCTTGTTGTGGTTGAGCTTCCCTTTTCAACGTTTTTGCTCATTCTGGCTTTGGTTAGGTAGTTTCTACTTTGTCTAATTTTTTTAATGTTTTTCCTCTTGGTAGTTTTATCTTTCTTGGTCTCTATGTCTTCCTATTCTCTCCCTCCTTTCGACCTTTGCCTTGGTCTACAAATTACAATTTTGATGTTCCTTTGCTCTCCTCCACCCTAATGATGGATCATGAAGTATGATCCAAAACATTGGTGAATTTTGTAAGTAATTGAAAGTAGAAAGAAATCATATAGTTAAAATAAAAGACATAAGCATAATTTCAAAAAAATGAACATTTAGGTAAGAACTATATCAAAAGGAATATATTTTTTTGTTAAGTATAATTATTATACATTGTCTCTTTTACCAATCAATAAAAAATTATTATATATTATTTGTAATTTTGTTATGTTAATAATTTGTTTTAATAAAACATAAAATGTAGTACATGTTAAATTCTTATTGAATTTTAAAATATTATATGAAATTTAATTAACATTTTAAATTTATTCGTAATTAATAAAAAGTTAATTTTTAAGATATTCTTATTAATTTTGAAATTGTATATTAAATATATTATTTAATTTATTAGTATATTATTACATTTTCTAATTTTATTAGCTCTATTATCTTATTTCTAATTCATTTTTTATTATATAAATCATAGATTTCTCTAATATCTTTCTTTTTGTTTTTTTTTTTTTTTTTTTGTCCTTTCTATATTAAAAGTTTTATTTAGATCTTTCATAATTTTCTTAATCTTCTTCCACCATTTTATTTTCTTAACATTGTTATTTTATTTTATCTTTGTTATCTCTACATCCCTCTTTGCATACCCTTTTTTTATTGATTTAAAATTATATATTTAGAAAATATGAAAACATCAACAAATATAACTACCAAACTACCTTTTAGAAGTTAAATTTGATTTAGCATTAATATAATTTATTTGAATGTCTTTTAATTTTTATATCTTAAATAGTAAAATAATTAAACTACAAATATAATATAGTATAAAAATATAAGAAATATTACTTAAGATACAAAAAAAACATTATATAAGATAATTTCACAATCTTGAAACAATTTTTTATTAGATAGTTTTAAAATATTTCCTCCATGGTCATTGACTATCATGGCATCTGCTAGGGTCCTGGGTCTTGTTTCTCTTGTTGCAAATTTTGTTCAATCTCTAACTGCTCATAGAATTTGTAGAATGTAGCACGAGTGACCAAGAAAACCAAGGCAAAGAAGGCAAAGGGGTTCTACTAGGATTTGCAAATGCTATGATTGGGAGCTTGTAATGTCTAAGACAAGGCAGTCAAAATGAAACCCTACAAAACAAAGTGTCCTTGAGGTCAATCCTAGGCTCGAAACCTTTCGCTCTCTCTCCCATAGCTCTAGTTCAATTTATGACCCAAACTGCCTTTAATTCCTTTGGAGAGATGAGAAATAGGGATGCTTTGTTGATCCACACTGACTAATTCAACTACCACTATGAAGGGAAAAGGGCTCTACGATTTTGAACAATTGTTGTTCATCTCATAAAACATTGAAGAATTACTATTACACACCAAACAAATTGAAGTTTTTATCCCCCTGGCTCTGTCACTCTCAAGGCAGATGAACAATTTATGCCTCCCAATTATGAGAAGCTTCCCTATGCCTTCCTTTTCATGGGTATTTAATATTCAACTATTTTATGGTCTCATCGTCCTTGAACATTGTTATTCTCATCTAAAAATTTCAAAGCAAATGGATTGTAGCTTTCCTTGTCCTTATTCCGTCTTGTCAAAGAGTACTCGACGTTTTTTTTAGCGGTAACATTTAAAGTCTAGATTGAGAAGATATTGAGGTTGTTGCGTCGATCATATAGGGTTGGGTTATATGACAAGGTCCTATAAAATTAGAATGAGAAAGATTGAATTAGAGGGTTTGGAGTTGGGGGTGGAGATTCTCTGATTCAAACTATGCTGTGTGTTTGGGAAAGGAGGTACCCAACTTGAGATTATAGGGTGGGTGCTACAGCAAAGGTATTAAGGCTTGGAAATAACCCGATTTACCCTCTTCTTCCACTCTAAATGACACGATCTTGCCCAAGAAGTCAACTCTATCCATTGCTCCCAAATCTTGCAATCTACTTGTGTCACTCCTACCTAATAGTATGAACTTGCCCTCTATCTCCCGCTTATTTAACCAACAAGTCTATCCACAAAGCAACTTGGCTTAATCCCTACTTGTAAATGCTTAGTGTTAGGTGAGTGCTCCTTGTTGTTGTGTTGCTCCTTATAATTGCAATTGTTGTGCTTTAGGCAATTGTTTGGATGAACTAAAGAGGCAATCATGAAAATACTAGAATTCCAAACAAACTTCCAAAATGAAACCGAGGTGTATTTTTCCTATTTACTGAGTCTAAAAATATTTTTAACCCCCAGCAAAAATGATAATAGTCAATAAGAATTGAGAAATTAGTAGACATGAATATATTTTCAAAATAAATCATTTTAAACCTTTAGCTATTAGATATTTGATATGGAAAAAATTAATTGTTGGCCTCCACTAAAAACATTAGTTCCCTACCTAATAGATAAGGCAATGACTTACAATCTTAATTTAGATGACTTTGATTAACTTAAATCAATATTGGGTACAAAAGGGCATCATCTTGTGAAATGCTAGTGGGTAGCCTGATAGTCGTAAGCAAAAATGAGACTAGATGTCCAACTTTCTCATGTATATCATATGCTAAATGATATATATCTATGTTCCACAATGTTTCAATGATGAGGATAGGAGGATAGTTAGGGATGCATTTCTGGGACATTTACTAAAGCAAACAATTGGGGACATTAGTAGACAACTTTTTATTATTATTATTTTATTTTATTTATTTGTTTATTTATTTTTATGTGTGTGGGGGGGTGGAGAGAGAGAGAGAGAGAGAGAGAGAGAGAGAGAGGGAGAGAGATTATTATTAACAAGACAATACAATATGCAAATAAATCATTGATTAATGAGTTACAACAATAATATAACCACATAAATGATAACAATAGCAATATAAATCAGTATAACAGCATTGTAACAATAGTCCCAACCATTAAAACAATGGACTATCAATATAATATCCAAATCAAAATGTCTCAAACATGTATCCAAAAGTCTCAAACATGAAATATAAAAGGTCACAAGCACAACTTATGAAACTAAGCCCCATTCTTACTATCAAGTATCCAAAGGCTCATAATCATTTGAGCCAGTGTCTCCCACTAGCATAAATGGATCATCCAATCAATGTTTAAATTTAAAATTCAATGACCTCAAACTTTATGTGTCAAAACAATATTACTTGAATTGTTTTTTATTCTAGTAATTAAATATTTAATATATTTTTATTTATAATATATTTTTATTCAATTTTAAATATCTTAATATATGTTTATTATGATGAATTAAAAACTTAAATTAAATATTAGATTTACAATTTTGATATGTTCTAATATTTAAGAAAGAATATACAAAATTATAAACATATTTAAGCACACATTTCTTTGCCAAATATTTAATCATGAATTTTATCGTTCATGGGCATGAATCCAAACCTTGTAAGCCCCACACACCCCTCCCTACCACCCCACATTGTTGATTTGGCTAAAAGAATTTGAAAATAAAAAGTGATTTATTTAATTTCTAATGTTAAAAATTGTTTAAATATTTTGAGACACTTTTCTTGTTTATGGGATAGATCAATGATGTTTCAGGCATCCCCTAGGCATTTCAATGATGAAGTGTTGTCCCCAAATGTCAAAGGATGTTTCCTAAGGTTTCTTGCTATTTTTTGAAAATGGGGACAACTAGGGACATTTCCTTTTTGTCCCACTGACCCTAAAACATTTTGGGGACATGAATGAGTCCCTTAGGGGTAAGAAATGCATTTCAATTTAACATGGATATATATGGATTGTATGATTGAATGAGACAACCTCAACATTCCTTCTCATTGTGAAGTTTCGCTCAATTATAATGATGTGATATGCTAGGCATCACAAAGGGTCTTATTAACTATGTTTATTCAATGGTCATTAACTACTACAACTTTTAACCAGACAAACAATAAAGAGATAAAGATCGCGAAAGCTAATCTAAGTCCAAGAATGTAAGACAATGTTAATGATGGGGGTGAGCCTCACTATTCCTTGCTTTGTTGTGTCAACTAGGCATAGGAGGGTGATATCTTTTAAGGAAGCAAGATGGTTTTCACATTATCAATACTCATTCAAATACCCTATAAAGTCGCAATCTAGATCAACATTTTAAATATAAAGTTAAAATTTGCAATTTAGGCCCAAACTAACCTTATACTAATACATACAATCAACAAGTACCGAAACGTATGGACACTGGCTCCATCATTAATCGTCATTCAACAATATCTTCCATTCATCTACTTTTACTTCTACTCAACATGAAATAGAACTCTAATCTAAGTGGGGAAATGAAAAAACCATGCAATACTCCAAAGGAACACAAGCATCCAACATGATGACCAACAACAAATTTGCAATTACTTAGATAGCATTATGACAACAATTTCAACAAATCTCCCATTTACAAATGACAGTAGGAGCCCCAAATACAATGAACTGGGATTGATTCAAAGCCAATGGCCCAGATCAATTCATGACATACCTTGATCAGGTAAACTACAAATAGCCAATAGAAATGAGGCACCACCTTGTGAGCCAATGAGAAAATTCAAAGTAGGAGAACCAATACGAAGACTCTTAATCATCCAACAACTCATCGTCAAGAATATGTATACCTCTTTCTCTTGCAATATTTATTATAATTGCACTCGCTCATCCTTTGGAATTCTTCATTATTCTTGGAATCCTTTCTCCTAAAAATGTTTAGAACTTATTGTAGTTGAGCTCTTTGCACTTGGATTTTCATTGCTCAAAATTCCTTGTCTTCTTCATCTTCAAACTTGATTATTTGACCAATCCCCACTCATTGCTTAGGATTCCTAGTCATATTCATCCTCATAGGGATCCTTCCCATTGAACTCCCCTAAAACTAGTCCTAATATCTTAACTTTCTTGGAGTGATTAGTTTCTCCATGTTAATTGTAAACTTGTAATTTTATATATCCTTATATATGTTTAATGATTACAATCCTACTCATTTGTAGACTAATCCTCCTTGCATAATTTGATCATCCTTGTGTAGTGAACTCTTCCCCTCCCATTGTTTTGTACGTGCTAGATACCTTAATCTATTACCCCCTTGGTTTGGAATCCTATAGACTTGATCATACATGGGGACAAATTGTAGTCCCTAACAACATGTCCTTTAATTGAATCATGTTTGATCCTTCAGAAAATTGATGTGAATAGATACAAGCTCATGTCCCTAAAAGATGCTCCTTATTCATCAAGCATTTAATAAAGTAGAAAGTTGTCTTGCATAGGAACACATGAATGTCCTTGAGTTTGTACTTGAACTTGTCCATGGACTCCTTGTTCTTTAAATGTGGACTCATCCACATCCCTACTTGATGAAGCCTTGATTTTGAACCCTCTAAGTCTCCTCCTTGAATATATCAAGTGATTTTTGCCTTGTCAAGAAAATATTCATGTTGTAATTACATTGTTGGATCCTTCTTTCCTCATTTCATCCTCTTCCCTGCATTACCTTGAAGCGGTGTCCTCCTTTAAACTTGATCACTTTAGGTTAGTCCTCCTTCATTGCTATCCTTGACCTTGTCTTTGACCTTGAACTTGTCTTCACTTTATTTTGTTCACTTCCTTGCAACTATCCCTGTCTTTGATCCAGACATGATTCCTAATACAATGCTTGAAAATAGCATCTTGTAATGGATTAAACTGAGGGAATGATTTCAGACCTGTATAACCCTTAGTTTTATCACTTATTTCAGATCCAGGACATGGAAAAATCAAATGAAGCCTGCAAATGAAACTTACCACCAAAGAATTAAGGACTATGTCATAGGACAATCCAATAATGAACAAATTGATCCTCAATTGCCCCAAACTTCCAAAAAGAAACCAAAACTTTGAAGCCGTGAAGTTTACAAATTTCTGAGGACTAAATCTGCGACTAGGTAGAATCAGACTTCAACATCATGAAAATCATGCCTTATATAACCAAATTTTGATCTCAAAATGGAAATATCAGACTTAATCATCAAAGCATGAATTCTCATTTTTCTGAGGCATGCCCTATAACAAGTCTGAAAATGTGCTAAGATTAGTCCAAAAACCATAACAAATGCAATTCAGTGAATAATATTAGTTCCAATAAGAGTATGAAGACATCCTATAATTCAAACATGAGAAACAAATCCCTTTACCATAATATGAAATTCTGATTTTCTCAAGACTAACTCTGGAACATACCACTCTCTGTCTGATGATTTTGCCCTCAAAGCTCAGTGATTTTGTGCAAGAACTCCTCCCTGACACTCAGTAATGATCTCTGATTTGATTGGACGAGTTGGCAATTTTTTATGACTTTTTGAAGAAAATCAAAACTTTTAGGGAAATTTCATATTTAAGTCTGAAAACAACTGCATTCTAAGCCCACTAATTGCTTAAACTTGATCTTGGAACCTCGAATTCTTCCTTCCAAACAGCCTGCAACCAACATTAGGGCAATTTGATGGGTATAGAAATTTTAATAAATTTTCCAAAAATCGGACTATAGAGGGAAAGTTTCAGATTTTGGTCTAAATACATCTGCATTCCTTATCCACCTACCCCTTGAATGATTGCTATGGACTTGGAAAAAATTCTGATTTCTCTTTACAACTCTCGTGCAACCTGATTTTCTTGACCAAGCTTGATGTCTTCCTTCTGGCTGGGTTCAAATTTCCAGTCCTCCTTCCAAGATGAATTTTATGTTTAATGTCTGAGATGACTCTCGGGTTCCCATTATAACTAAATCTTGAAAACTGCTTCCCCTTTTTTAGATTACCTTAAAACATATTTATGTTTTATATCTTCCGATGGCATCTTTTTAAAGTATATAAAGTCTTATGAAAAGCTGTCTTTAATTGGACCCTCTAATCAAACACACATTTTAATTCAATGCTTTCTCTTGTAAATTCAAAAGATGGAGCAACTTTTCCTCTATCTTGTTTTTCACTTCACCTTGTTCATTTTCGTATTTGAAGAGTCTTTCCCCTTCTTGGCTTCCTCCACATTGGTAAGACATTTGTTGTATGCTCCAAGAAAACTTCTGTAATGCCGTCTCACTAAAGGATCTCACGGTCATTTCCAATTCCTCAATCTTTAGCTGTGATCTGTAAAACTTTTCCAGTATCATGCTTTACACTTCAAATGTGTTCTGTCCTCTACATGTACTAAAGACTATTTTTCATACCAGAACTTGTATGTTCTTCGTCCATGACGTGACGATACATGGAGATCTGATACATGTTGTTAGAAGCTTAGCCGCAACGTGTATCGCTCCAATCTTTCAGTCAGATCTTCATTGTTTGATTTTAATGAGCCCACAACCTTGGAGATTTCCATGGAAGAATCTCTGCAATTACCAACCCATCACTTGCTTCTCACTTTAACTTCTAACCTATTACTGTATTTTTGAATTCTACAGGAAGCCAGTTATGAAACTATTGACAATCCATCAACACTGATTGTCAGCATGATCATTAGGTACCATTGTGGCTACTTGAATCCTTTCACAAATTTGCATCGAGTTCTTTCATTCCTTAATGAATTAGCATGCCACTTATCATTGTCCATGTTCGATGCATTCTTCCTGCAGTAATTCTTAAAGTCGTCATTCATCATTACCATAATGACTCTTTTCCTTATAATGTCATTTTACCTTTTTGAACAATTTTGAAAGTCACGTAATGTAGTGAGCCAAAAAGAAACAAGGAACGCCATTCTTTAAGCGCCCAATTTCTGTAAGCATGGAATCCTGATTCACCGTGTTTTTAGATTACACCTTAAGAAATGAGTTGGGGCCCACATATTTAGGAGACCCTAGCATCCATGTCAATCTTTGTAAAAGGAAGCCAGGATTGCACAAATCTGCTCGTACTTGGGTTATATGTTCTGGACTCTCGTCAATTTCCCATCCCCCACACAAGGGAAAACCATCAAGTATTGCCCGCACAAGATCATAAAACATCTGATGACAAGATTGAATAACTGTTCCTCCAAACCAAATATTTAGAATTTCAAAATCATTATCTGGATCAACTGTCCAAATGACACTCACAGCCAGACTATCTTGCCTTCCATGAAGAAAGCATAAAGTTTCACTCAAGATAGCTGGTAGCATGTGATAGGTATCTCCTACCAATACTTCCAATATAATTCGCTGTATTCTCAGGGTACCCGATGGAGAATTGATAGAAGCACCATTTGTGTATATAACACATTCTAGAGTGGGATCTTCATTCATTTCGAACTGGCACCAGACATGAATAACGGCTCATTGTATACTCAGAAGATTGGGGACTCTGTACTTCCATTATTCTTTGAAGGTGGTTGCAACAATGACAGATTAAAGAGTATGGGGGTTTCAAGATTCTCGGCTTGGGCAACAGATAATCAGACCGCATAAAGGAGACCATCCGGTGTCAAATAAAAACACTCCAATAACCATTATGTATATTCTGCAATAATTATATCTCTGCAATGGTGCATCCCTCTACCAGCCTGTTCTGCAATCATGAATGTATCTTTGCACAGTGTCTTCAATGTAATTTCTGAAAGTAACTGAAATTCTATGCCTCTTAAAACTATTCTGTCACAGAGAACCACATTAGTAAATGGTTTATAACAATCTTTAAATTTGATAACTTGCATGTGATTATAAACAATTTGATATATGTTTCAGTGCTTAAAGCACTTTTACAGTGGCATTTTCCTAATGCACTGCATATGAATTGTGGTTCCATCATTTATCAGGTGGTGTCTCCTGTTGAAGAGAAAGAGGACAAGTAGCTCGAGTTGTTCAAACAGAACTGTCAAGAATAGGGACAACGGTCTCTTTGAATACTACGAGATTTGGTTTTTCAGTATTTAGATTGCATTGATAAAATAAAACCATGTGCGAGAAAGCTTGTAAAACCAATAAATATCTCATCATATATGCTTGTCTGACTCTAGAACAACATCACTCCAAGCTTCTAGGTACCTCAAATTCACTGGGACCAATTTATACCTTGGATCATTTTTATTCGTCCGGAATGTGAACTCTGTATCATCCTTCGCAACAAGGATATATTCTGCTTCAAAATTATCAATGAGCTTCTCGAATGGAAGCATCTTCTCATTGCGGGCCAGCTGAAGATCTGAGTAAGCAGATTTGGCGATGAAGGATCCATCGAAGGCAAGGTAATGCCACTTAAGCTGCTTGATGAATTGGGTAACTGGTGTAAATATCGAGCCCAAAACATATAACAATTCAATATATGTATATTTGAAATAACAAAATTTCATAGGAACCTGCGCTGAGTTTGACATCTTTATATTTGGTAAGACTGCAACCTGTATTTTTTTGTTTTTCATTTGGACCACAAAGAAAATACCCACATTTCTCAGTAGCTTCTGTTGAAGTGTTGAGTTTTGTATTGGCTTGATCAATGCTTTCAGTAGTAGTTGCATGATTTTCAGATGCATTGACCATGCTTGCAGAATGTATACCCATCTACAACACTTGCCAGATTATCTAACTCCTCGTGATAGAGATCACACTCACTTTCTCAAGACAGCAAACCATATATGTCGTTCTAATTATTTGGGTCTGATTGTGATGTCTTAGAATAAACTACCAGATATGGGTGATGTATTGTCTGCCCCAAGTTTTATGAGATTCAATCATACAGGTAACTGAGTAATGAAGGCACTTTATAGAAGATTTGAATTATTCTGGGCTTTTGAACTGGAGTCATTGAAACTTGTGCTTTCAAATCTGAACATTATACTGCTGAACTAGTGAACTCAGAATCCGTGAACCGGCATGAACTTGTATGAACCTGGTTGAACCTCATTGAGCTCATTGAGCCTGACTAAACCAGTTCAAGGGAGTTCAAAGCCTGTTCTCCCACATACCAGAATTTAACATGCAAGTGGGGAGATTGATTTTGAGAAATAATAATTTGGGCACACTCAGTGGACCGACAAAGAGGAAATTCGATCTTCGTGTGAACTCCATCTTACTTCTTTTCCTTGTCCCAAAGGGGAAAATTGATCCCTGCAGAGGAAAACATCATCCCCAACACTCAGCATTTTCATCCAACCAAAATGGTCTCCAAGGGAAAAGCCACCCACATATGGACTAGGGGAAATTTCATATGCATGAAGACAAGTGGAGATTTTTCATCTATAAGGACTTTCTGACTTCAAACACAAAAATATTTAAGTATAGAGTCCACTGGAAAATCTATATGCAAAGGTACTCTTATAGTCTGTCCTTGTTCTCTATGTCCAAGAGGGGAAAAATAACCCTCATAGGGACAAATTGGTCCAACACTTCGTAATTTTATTGCAAAATTCTTCTCATGAATGGAAAAATGACCCCTATAAGGACCTTCATGATTTTTCAAATGAAATTCTATATCCATCAGGATTTCGACCATTTTTGGAGTGGAATTTTATTTCCATTGGGACAAAGTGCAATTTTGGAGTGAAAATACTATTTCCATTGAGATAAAGTGCAATTTTGGAGTGGAAAATCTGTTTCCATTAGCACAAAGTGCATTTTTAGAGTGGAAATTCTATTTCCATCGGATCAAGGTATAATTTTGGAGTGGAAATTCTATTTCCATTGAGACAAAGTGCAATTTTTTAACGAATTCTTGATTTTTGTACATAAAATAGTATGGAAAAATAATTTTTATAAGGAATTAAAAGCCCTCATGCACAAAAAAATTCTTTATGATGTATGTGGACTATTTGACTAGCCAAATTAATAACACTTAGGAATTTTAGCTCAAACCACTACAACTTGCATGAGTGAAGCCTTAATCTTGACACTCTGATTTGCACTTGCAACATGACAACTTGATCGTTTCACAACTCCTCAAATTCTAAGTTGAGAATTGTCGCATCAACTGCCAAAACCTAACTACTACAAGCAAAAATCTCCATTTGCAATGGGGTAATGGTTGAAAAGGTCACAACAGTTGGGAGGGTGTTTTTTTCTAGACGAGCAAAAGAAATCAATCAAAATAAAACTAGAATGAGCTCTTTTTGCATCTCAAGCATTATATTCTTCTGTTGTTGAGTTTTTCTGAGTTGTTTGCAAAGACTCACCAAAAACTTGCGATTTTTTCGGAAAAGTTTGGTCATGTTTTTTGGCAAGTTAATGGCAAGTTCACTCACCATCACGAAAAACTTGCAATATTTTCAAAACTCGTCATGTTTTTGGCCAGTGGTACAATTGTGGTACTTACAACTCTTCCAAAGTAGAGTAATAGAGAGCAAACATACAACAAGACTCACACTCAACGATCATAAACGATATCACACTCAACATGGAATGGAAAACATGGACAAGTGCAATGTCCAACACAATGATAGAGACAAGAGGGTAGAAATAAAAGATTTGGTATGACTGAATAAAATTTACAATTATTCTTTACTAGTTCTTACTCAAGAAAGCAACAACAGTGGCTGGTTTAGTTTACAATATTTACTCAATCTATAACCCTAACTCAAGATTTATAAGTTTTCAAAACAAATGGTCCATTGTTGCCCCTGCTCTAAACTCAGCCCAAAATTTCATCTAAGCAATTAACAAGGCACTAGTTTAATTTCACTTCTTTTTTCTCCCAATCCACAAAATAAAATGGCACTAATGCGCATATAATCACTTGTAAACATTCTCACCCTCCCTTCCCTAGTGCCATAAGCTATGTTACCAGTCCACTTGTAACATAAGTTGTGCCCTGGTCCCGTACAACAAGAGTTCAAGGTCCAAGTCCAATTCCTCATGGGTTCAAGCAAGGACCCACCAACAGATTGTGGATTTGGCTTGGATGAACTCGAGCAAAATTTCACCTTCCAATGCTTCCAGCCAGCTAATTAGGCATTCTTTTAAAATTTTGAATTATATTTTACTCCAAAAAGTGGCATTCACCCCCTTAACCCAAAATATGACATCCAAAAGACAAGAAAATTCATTTTTCATATAGTGAATGAAAAGCAAAAATATTTTTTTTACATTTCTAAACACATTTTCTTGCTTGCCATTAAACAAGTTGAAGACTAATTGTTAAACACTCCAAGCTGGTTGTTTTTCTACTCCTACACATTTGCAACTGGTCATTTGTAATAACTCCAACGGGTTATAACTTCAACAAACAGCAAATTCTTTTATAATTCAGTTGTTTGACATTTCGTCAAACACTCTGCAAGCACGCTCTCATACCAATGTAATGACCCCAATAGGCTATAACTTCGTTAAGCACAAAATCTTCTCTAATTCACTTGTTTGACATTTCATCAAACACTTTGCAAGCAAGAGATTTATTGCATATCTAAATTCTGATTGCTTTCTACATGCCAAACTTTAATAAATATGCTTGCAAAGAACACACCGAACATCTAACAATGAAGATGCAATTGTTTTTGTATAACACTGATTACAAATAGGAAAATATGCATCTACATCAATCAAACATTAGGGCAACAAAATCTGATATAAAACTCTGATATAAACCAGATTACAACAGATTTTACAAACCCTACCAATGCCCTAAATATCGACTCTCAAACAATGCAAAATGTAGTAGATAAAAACCTAGAATTGCTCCAAAAATATGAATTTTCCTATAGCAAATTACTGTAGCGATGGCACTATAGCAAGTTATTGTAGCAGCGGTATCATAGCAAAGTTACTGTAGCAATATCTAACTTATTCCTTACTCCACAAATCTGGGCCTAGGCCACAAAATTGGCACAATGAAAAGTCTGATTTGTCTTCTCCAACAATGGCAACCCTTCGGAAGATATTTCACCACCTCAATTATGCAAATCAATGAGAGTGTTTGTTCCCAACGATCAATGTAGCAACTACAAAAACCCTTGGCTCCACAAGTTATCCAGAAGAGTAGATGGCAACACATTCGATGCTCAACAATGAAGCTGCCCTCCCTATTTATTCTTTTCCTCCAATAGATGGACCTCCTTCTAGAAGAAATAAAATAATATTTAATTCCTCCTTCTAGAAAATTCTTTTAATTTATTTATTTAACTTTAGTCACTTTCAACTAAATTAATTGAATATAAAGTCACATTTTAATTTTAATTTATTTAATGACTTTATAAGAAATTAATTTAATCAATTTCTCCTTATTTTTCCACTTAGCCTTCGAAGAATGTAAAGGCTAAGAACTCCACTGAGATGCTAAAAAGATGGGAACCTTACAATCCACCCTCCCTAAAATTGCTTGTCCTCAAGCAATGTCAACTCCGAATGCTGCAAAATTTCCTCACCTTCCCTAATAGCATCCTCAACTAGCAAGTCCTTCCATTTGATCAAATATTCCCTGATAACTTGTCTCCTCAACTATTTCTCCCTAATATCCAATATAGCCTCAAGGACAAAAATCAACTTACCCTCATCATCTAAGGGAGGCAGAATTGTGAAAAGGACCGCACGATGTCCTAACGCCTTCTTGAGGCGTGGCACATTAAAAAGATTATGGACCTTACTATCAGTTGGTAACTTCAACTCATAAGCTACCTCACCCACACGCCTAATGATTCTAAAGGGTCCAATCGTGGCTCCAACTTCACTGCACCATTCATCTTTAGTGTAGACTATCTATAAGGCTGTAGCACCAAGTACACCATGTCTCCTACCTCGAATGAAATTTCAACTCTTTTAATCTGCATATTGCTTCTACTGATTTTGTGCTCTCTAAATATTCTCCTTAAGAGCCCTCATGATATCTTGATTTTCTTGCAGCAAAGCTCCAACACTAGGCATTCTACTATCACTCATCAACAAATCAAGAAAGTTGGGTGCCTCATAACCATACAAGACCATAAATGGTGTCATCTTAATAGAAAGTTGGTAGCTGGTATTATACTAGTACTCACAAAGACATATCCACTTAACCCATCCCTTTTGCTACCCTACAATGTAGTTCCTAAGATATCCCTTCTTCGTTAGATCAAAAAACCTAAGAGTGTAGCCATCTATAACCTTTACTCTTATACCCTAAAAAACCTCGGTCTGTATGTTGCGTCTCTCAACCAACCAAGCATCAATGAAGTTATGTGTGGCTCCTGTATAAAGCAAGGTAATGATCTTCTGCCCAACTAAAACTCCACGCATCCTAAAGGATCCCTCACGTTGTATGTTAGTGAGATGTGCTTCTTGTAGCTGAACTGACTCTTCCCTTTCAGCCCTTTTCTTCCTCATGTTCTGATCCTGCTAGCTCAAACCCTTCTTGATCAAATTTCTAATCTAAATTTTCAGATTCGGAATCCTCATCATATGCCCACATACATAGTCAATCTTCCCCTTACACCTTAATGGACAATCATGGTTTGAATCATGCGCCCCTTTGCAATAAAAATGAAACTTCTTTCTACTCAAATCATTAAGTGTTTCTCTATCTAGAGGTGCTGCTGATTCCCCCTTTGGATCTAAATTTTTTTGAACTGCCCAAATATGAGATAATGCTGCAATAATCTCATCCTTCTTTACCTTCAACCAAGTCTCCAAGCTATGACCAACTTCAGCCGCACATGAAGAACCCTCAAATTGTTCTTGTTCCTTCATGTTTGGAATCTTAACCAAATCCTTTAATTGACCAAACTCATCAACTTCATTTTTGTCATCGAATCAAGGTACATTTTTAGATTCATTCTCTGTTTGAAATAAGTCTTCTAATGTTATCCGTCCTCTTTTTCCTTGCTATGCTGAGGAGACTGACTTTTCCTTTGACTTCTTGAAGATGTTGTCTTGCGTTGGCAGCCAATGATTTAGCATTTTTAGCTTTTTGCAACCATTCATCATTCATTTCTTAAACTTCTTCACCTCTTTAATGCCAAAGTATGTTAAACTCACTCTTATATAATTGATATCTTTCAATTTACCAATAGGTGTAAGGCTGCCATCAATGGATGTTATCATAGTGTTGACATTTTCATTATATGGAGAATGGTGGTGCATAACACAATTGTCCTCAAACGAATCAGTAATGATATCATGCCATTGTAAAGATTTACCTTCAGCATGTGTAATCAAAATACTAGAGGTTGCTCCACTATGTAGAGGATCAACTTTCATATCCACCTTAAGTGGCTCAATCAAATGATGAGGTCTTTGTAACTGCCCATTCCAAAGCAAGCTCCCTAACTGAAATGAATCTGAATTAGATGCATTATGTTGTGTGTTATTGTCCATGCGCACATCAACATCCAAGGTACTGCTGCTATGTCCTTCAACAAATAACTCAACTGCATGTTCCTCTAGCTCGCAATCCTGGGGCTCCATGCCAATAACTGAATCTTCAAACTCATTTGCTAAGGTCTGATTTGAAGAATCAGACTCATCAGTGCACAAATCTGCATCATATATTGTGTCATTAATACCCCTTTCTTGAGTACTACCAAGTGACATCTCAAGGATAGGATTTGGCCCTTGACACCCCCGGTCACTTCCATAACCTCTTGTGAAACCTCTTGTAAGGATGATGTAGATAAATCATCACCCAAGGCTGTCATACTATTTTCCTGATTCAAATGTGCATGTCTATCAAATTTATCATATAAATTTTTACATACCTTATTGGAATTTGCAAACATAAGTCATTCTCCTTTATCAAGGTCGAAGGTTCTTATGAATCCAAGACAGAACTCTAACTTTCCCACTTCCATCAAGCATAGGTAATGTGATATTGTTGGCTGCATGCTTCAAATCTTTGTTTTGGTCTCTTGGCCTTCGATCTCGCCTTATCTTGTAATGCTCTCTCCTTTGACTTAGAAATCTGCCAAAGCTCAGGTGTTACCTAACCTCTGGTGTCAACGATTCCCATTCAACATTCGCTGCCATAAGATGATCTGCAAATGTTGCCTCTCCATCAGCATTATCATCTCTATGTTTATTTCTTGAGAAAGGTAGGGCATGTAGGCCAATGAATGGTCGGGGAGGAAGCTCTTTGTACTATACTCCTAAAAACATCTAGGACTTGGTTTTGTTTGATTGGTGGGTTCATCTTTTGTATTGTTGTAGTAAGTTTTCGTAAAGCTTCAGCTATCCCTTGCTGTTCCGCTGCCAAATTTGTAAAGAACTCTCGTGCTTCTCTTTCTTCATTGTCTCCACCATCTTTTCCTTTGTTTCTTATCATCTCTTCTCCTCCCTTGTCACCCATTTCTTCTACGGGTATATTCTCAAACTGATTTTGCTCTTGTTTTGATCTCCTACGAGTGTAAACCCGCTGTTGTGGCTACATATGAAACCTTGACCCTCCAGGATGGCAGATCAAAGCTATAATACCACTATAATAACCCCAACAGGTTATAGCTTCAACAAACAGCAAATTCTTTTATAATTTAGTTGTTTGACATTTCATCAAACACTCTGCAAGCACGCTCTGATACCAATGTAATAACCCCAACAGATTATAACTTCGTCAAACACAAAGTCTTCTCTAATTCACTTGTTTGACATTTCGTCATACACTTTGCAAGCAGGAGATATATTGCATATCTAAATTTTGATTGCTTTCTAAATGCCAAACTTTAATAAATATGCTTGCAAAGAACACACCAAACATCTAACAATGAAGATGCAATTGTTTTTGTATAACTCTGATTACAAATAGCAAAATATGCATCTACATCAATAAGACATTAGAGCAACAAAATTTGATATAAAACTCTGATATAAATCAGATTACAACAGATTTTACAAATCCTACCAATGCCCTAAAAATCTACTCTCAAACAATGCAAAATGTAGTAGATAAAAACCTGGAATTGCTCCAAAAATATGAATTTTCCTGTAGCAAATCACTATAGCAGCGGTACCAGCAAGTTACTGTAGTAGCGTCACTGTACTAGTGATACTGTAGCAAAGTTACTGTAGCAATATCCAACTTATTCCTTACCACAACTCTGGCCCTAGGCCACAAATTTGGCACAATGAAAACACTGATTTGTCTTCTCCAACAGTCGCAACCCTTTGGAAGATATTTCACCACCTCAGTTATGCAAATCAATGGGAGTGTTTGTTCCCAATGATCAATATAGCAACTGCAAAAACCCTTGGCTCCACAAGTTATCCGAAAGAGTAGATGGCAACACATTCGATGCTCAACAATGAGGCTGACCTCCCTATTTATTTTTTTCCTCCAATAGATGGACCTCCTTCTAGAAGAAATAAAATAATATTTAATTCCTCCTAGAAGATCCTTTTAATTTATTTATTTAACTTTAGCCACTTTTAATTAAATTAATTAAATATAAAGTCAACTTTTAATTTTAATTTATTTAATGACTTTATAAGAAATTAATTTAATCAATTTCTCCTTATTTCTCCACTTAGCCTTCGTAGAATGTAAAGGCTAAGAACTCCACTAAGATGCTAAAAAGATGGGGACATTACATCATTTGTTGTCGAGGAGACTTTAGAGGAAACCTTCTTCAAAAAGAGGTTTTTTTTAAGTTTTAGTTTTTCTTCGTGTATCTTTGTTACAAATGATCTCTGTTATGATCCTAATGGGCGCCCTTCACTAACACCTTGGGGTTTTGGTGCAATGGTTTGTACCATGTGGTATCAGAGCCTCCACCCAGATTCGAGTCTCAGAGTAGGTGGCAATGTCGGCATTGCAATGTTTGTTTGGGGCTCATACAGCCAAGGGAGAGCCCACCATATGGGCACACATACAATCCAGAGTCTGGACTGCGGAGCGTGGTGGGATGTTATGATCCTGGTGGGCAGCCTTCACTAACACCTCGCGGTTTTGGTGCAATGGTTCATACCAAACTCTCTTATTTTATTTTGAAGTTTTTTGTTTTTGTCCTCTTCATCTATAACTTTAAGGTACATTTTCTACAAATGGTTGTATCGACTATCCAAATCCTCAAGCCCATTAGTATACCATCCTTCACCATCAAATATTGCTCTGCTACTACTCCCACAACCTCTACTCTGATTATCCAACTCACACCAATTGCTTCTACCTCTCCTACAGTCAGCAATCAATACTTGCTTCTTCTGTTCATCAACTTCTTTGTTATTGATCTACTCACAAGATCCTACTACTCATCTGATACCACTTCGGTAACCCAGTGCTACAACCCCATCTGATTGTCATCAACCTTCATCTCCACTAGTTTAGATCCACTCTCCAGATCCTTCAGCAATTGCACAACCTTAGAAACCTTCTTAGCTACTTGTTGCAAAACCATCACCTTTAATTTAGAGCAGTCTGATCTCCTAAGGTGTAAGTATTCATCACACTGAAGTTCTTAACTTTTCTTCCTTATTCCTTCAAATAATTTAAAGTGAACTTATTTTCTTCCTTCACAATTCACATAACATTCCTTCAACAATCATGAGTAGCTCCAAACATCATAGTGCCAAGGTATTCCTAACAAAACATGACAAGCACTCATGTTAACCACAACACACAATACCTCATCCTAATATGGAATGTTGAGCTTAACCCAACACTGCTCTTTCACTTCCACCATTAAGGTCATCTTGAAACCAACTTATCCCATACAAGCAAGGGTGTTAAGTCTCCTTAATCCTAGCTTTTGTACCATTTCTTCTTATACAAGGTTATTAGTACTTCCATTGTCCATTATCACTTTGCAACATTTGCCTCCAGATTTACAAATAGTTCGGAACAATTGTCATCTCTATACAAGCTCTGATTCCTTCTTACTCAACATGACTCTCTTAAACATCAAAGATTCTCACATCTCAAGTGCAGCCTCTCTTTCAATAAGTTCATCATCATTAGTTTTCTCATCATGTGCCACTACGTTTTGTTTTCCTTTTCCCTTCCAAGAACCAACTGAACATTGGAAAGCTCTATGTCAAACATTTCCACACTTAAAACAAGTACCTTTGAACACTATGCTGCCACCGCCTCTTCCATGAATCTTTTGATCAGATTCCTCTTCAACCACAATCTTTCCTTGTACTTATCGCCAACTAGTTTATCCCTTACCTCAAGTGTGACTTGTCTTCTCTTCAACTTATCTTTTGCCTTCAAAGCATACTAATAAGCATCCCTGATTGTACTAATCCTTGGCATACTTAACTCATCTTGAACGTTAAGTCTCAAAATAACATACCCAGCCACCTTCTCCTTAGATGACTCAGTGTCCAGATCTGATTGTCATCTTCTAGAACTCTTTGGTGTAATCCTCAACTGTCAAATCCTTTTGCTTTAGATCCTGCAATTTCTTAAACAATTCCAATTCATAGTCCTTTGGTATGAATTTGGCCTAAGTCTAGAAACCATAACTCTCCATCTAGTGTTTTTAGATTCACCATTACCTTCTCTATCTTTCTACAATTCTTTCCACCATAAGGCATCATGACCCTTCAACTTAGTTTGTGCTAAAGTAACCTTTTGTTGATTCATCTTCTAGTTCAAAGTAATCCTCTAATTGATTAATCCAATCTATCATTTCCCTAGGACGTAATGAACCAGTCTAGCAAGAAACATCCATTCTATGAGTCTTACCCATTTGTGCTATAGCTCTTAGTAATCTTTCCTCTTCTACACGGATCTCAACTTCATTTGTCTCAAAATCTTCCGCAACTTCCTCCAATTCGTCCTCAATCTTAGTGTTCCTCCTAACCCCAGTCAAAGCATTTCAAAATTCAATCCTTATCTCATTTCTAAATTCCTCCCTCATTTGCTCTAGCCTTCTAGGGTTCAATGTTCTACATAGAATCCTTGCAACTTAAGAATTTACTACTAAACTTCATTAACTTTGGGGATCTGATCACAAGTGTTGATTACCCTAACACAATCAAGCAATCTACCAACACCTCCAATCTGCCTCAAACAAATTGCCAATGTGGTCTATGAAAATTACCAACTTGTCCTTCAACTAACCCACCAACTCTTCCTTTCGTGCAATCATTTGCAATTGTAGGTCAGATCCACCTATTGCCACCCCACAACCAAGATCTTAGGATTCACAACCTTTGAAACACAAAATAATCTATCCTTTTGCCAAAACTCAGTTGTCATGCACAATTAGTAACAAATCCAATCCCAAACCACCTTGCACAAGCCCTTTGTTGATGCAAGTTAGATCCTCAATTTTGTCACCCTACAAACAACAAATCTACAACTTTGCAGGCTCAGGAACTCAGATCTGCAATCACAAGAATCGCAATTGTGCTCTAGTACCATTTGATGCAGTCAAGGCAAGAGAAATCCCCAAAGCAGATGTCCAACCTGCAGCTAAAACACCACGGTGAAAATGACAAAACAAAACAATGAACAACACCTGCAAAAAGGAAATATGATCTTCAATTATCATCAAGTTGGTTTGCAAATGCAAATAACAAATTATCCATCAAACATACAACCCTACTTATATACAAGATCGCCAGCCACAAGTCATCTTATCTGACCAACAACCTCCAAGATAAGAAACGTATTACAATATATAGGTCAAGACCCAAATCCATAAGAAAACTCCCAATTTGATACATCATGATGTGCAAATATACAAGGAGGTCTGCCAAGTGTATAAAAAAACATAGAAAGATCCACCATTAGGCCTCGCATGATGTGGATCTCCATCGCAAGCCAAATCTTGCCAACTTGGTCGTTAGAATGTGAAATTGAATATAGAACCCGACCAATCTTAAGATAACTTCATCTGGAAACATCAAATCGAGCTACAAAACTAGACATAGGATCTCTAGGATACCTAGATCACAACATAAAGATTGCATAAGATAATGAGCCAACTGAAACAATCGCTACCCAAAACAAAGCAAATTGTCCAAAATAGACAAACAAAAAGTAAATATTTTTGCGTGGTACAAGATTATCAACTACCCCTGGATAACCTTTCATGATTGGGACTCTCAAATCAATGGTCTAATAGAGCCTAAAAATGCACTTTAGGCTTTCTACCACACTTTTAGGCTCTAATAGACCACTGATCTAAGAGTCCTAATATTTGACGGTAGCTACTTTATAGTGATAATCTGGTAATCAGTTGGGAACACCAACACAACCTATTATGTGGTGTGTGTGGGTGTGTGCATGTGCGTGTGCGTGTGTGCATGTGTGTTCATGTGTGTGCGTGTGCGCACGTGGGTGTGCATGCGTGTGCGCGTGCCAGTGTGCGTGTGCGCACATGCGTGTGTGCGGGGGTGTGTGTGTGTGTGTGCCTATGATATTGAAGTGGGGAATACTTCCTTTACAAACATACATGCATATATATATATTGAGCAGCATTTTCTCAGCTATATCAAGGTCTAAATGGATCATCCCTTAACAATTTGAGAATGTAAGATAACTGAAATACATAGAACAGAATGTAAATAGTTTGATATTCTGATTTGAAATCTAGGTTTTGAACCAGACAACTATTCTCAAATTTGGTGTCCATCTAGGGCAACAGAGTCAAGCCCTCTATGCAAGTGCCTTCTCCATGACAATAAAATTTTGTACTCAAAGCACTGATTTTAATTATATTACTATGTTACAACAATATGTCCACGAAAGGTATAACTTGTAACTCTTCTTAATGATCCCTCAACATAACACACATTCCCCCATATCTTACTTAAACCAATTTTAATCCTTTAGTTGAGTAGAAGCCATGTATCAGGTATACCACATAGCAGTTGTTTACTGATAAGTACAGAAACTCTTAGCATTTTCACTTACAAGGAAAATGTTCATACTCAATGAGACAGTCACACAAATAACACACACAAGTGTTTTGTTAAGCTTAATCTGAATATCAGATTGCCACATAAATAATACACAAAAAAAACAACATGCAACCCTGAACTGCACTTCTCCTTATTAAATAGTCTTCATGATTAGAAGACATTACACTAGATCCATCTCATCTATCATATGACTCGGAAATTCAAAATAGTTTAGATCCCTTACAACAACAAAAAGTTCCCTACTTATATAAAAAGTCCAAACATGTCAACCTGAAGCCTCAAAAACCATTTTTACTATTTTTCGATGTTTACAATACAAAACAAATTTGGGAACTTGTGCCCATTACGATATATGATTTGATCATTAAAATTTTGCTATTTGATCACATTATTTGCTGATGAATATTTCCAATCGCAAGGCTTGATCCATTTGCATAGGCCAAAAATGTTGGACTGCTTCAAAGTTGCAAAAGTCAGGTCATAATTGCAAGGTTTGATTCAACTGAAATCTGATGACTAATTGAAATGGAAATCAACACTTCCATATCTATCCTCCCAAGCTCCATGAACTCTTTATCACTTGGCCACTGACATTCCAAAATCTTCACAGCTTCTTCATTCTGACATGTGTATCGCTATAACTCTGCATGGATTTTTGTATCATTTGAAATATAAGGATGAAACATTATGTAGGTTTATTTTACTTTTTGGCATTTTGCCTTTTAACACATTTTGACCAAGTTTTATGGCAGGAGACATCAATATTTGGTTAGTGGTGAGACAACCACCAAAAGAACCTTGTGCATAGAATCAAGGTCAGCCTTAGAAGCCTAATACCTCCTTGTCATTTCCAAGTACTACCATCTCCTAGTAACTATGATTTTTACTTGACAAAATGGTCATAATCATGTATTTATTGCAAAAAAGGGCAAAACACTAATCAAATTTCTAGCTACACAAGTATCCGCCCAATGAACCAAGAACTAGATGTTTGCAATGATATATGTTGCAATTGATGTGTTCCGATAATTGCAAAATCAATGGCTGACCAATAGATGCACTTTCAACCTTTCCTCCATTTGTCACAATAGCATGGCAGCACAAGCTGGACTAGGACCTACACTATTGCCTATGCGCTCATGTGCTATGCCTTAGCCTTCCCTTACTTGGATGAGGCCCAAATATTATGTCCCAACTCAGCATGTTGCATAATAAAACGAGGATATTTGTGAGATGACCCTTACCACGAGGCTTCTAGAGACAATACTAGACTGTGGAGATTCTTTTCTTTTTATAAAATACTTGGCAATCATATGAGGAAGAAAAATGTAGTTTTAAGACAATTTGCCAACAATAACCAATTCAATGAAAAAAGGTAATACCAACAGTATAAATTTATAACAAAATAGCTAGCTCTTCTTCAATAATAATTCAATGGAAATGAATAACAAATCTGATACACACACAAATCGGTTTGTAAAGAGTAGATGATTTATATATATATATTCAAATAGTATCAAAACCTGAAGTTCGAGCCTCCAATACTGACGGCGGATTTCTTACTCAAGCTGATCCAGACTGGGTCGGATTGCGTCTCAAATTTGTCCCTGTTTGTTTAAAGGGGGATCGCCCAATATTTGACTGTGGTCGGTTCCCAATCAAACCCAAGTTCTTGCACACGTTATCGTCTCTTGCGATTTTTCAATAATTTTTCCAGACTTCATGCGAACGTCAATAATGGCCACGGTTGCTAAAAATCGCCGAAATTAATTAAGAAGACACACTTCCGCCCGATCACATTTCCACATCTCCATTTCGAGGGTTTACAGTTCGGATTTGTAACTCCCAGTATGTTCCCCTTTCCAACCTGCCCTTTTGCAATTTGCTCCTATTGCCGGCTAAGTATAATTCGACCCTCCATCGTTCTGCTTGGACTGAACCTGTCTGAGTTCGGGTAAGACCGGGTAATGTTCTTCCGACCAGGTATGGAGAATTTCCTGATCACCAATGTGCTACTATTTTTCCCCTTCAAATTCCTCTAATCCTGCAACAGTTAATTCCTTCTGACTGATCTTTCAATGATCAACAAATCACATAAATTGGCCTTAGGCCACAGATCTCTGTCCAGGTGAAGTGACTGTATTATCACTTCCAATTTGCAATAATTCGGGTGATATTCCACACCCTCAAAATCGCTTATCAATGGGAGTTTTCGTTCCCAAAGATAATTTGAGAATTTGCAGACCAGATGACTACAAATTGCTCCCACTGAAATAGAAGTCGAATCCACAAAACCGCTTGTCCAAATGGGTGCCTCTTGTCCTCTATTTATTCACTTTTTTGATAAGTCACTGGAAGCTTCCGGAATCGTCTTTTATAATATCTTATTATAATGCACTTTTATTATCAAATAACTTTATAAAACAAATTAAATAACTTTATTAAATTAAAAGTGCAATCTTAATTCATCATTAGAACATGTAGGCCCCATTTACTGGATGTAGCAAAATGCAATCTTCTGGCGAGATGACTCTCTCTCCAAAATCATTTGCCTACAAGAGTCGATGATAGGCAAATCTACTGTAGGAATTGTGTCGCTAAAAAGGGGACATGACAGTCCGCCCTTCCTGAAATTGCTTGCCCTCAAGCAATCTCAAAGTTGGATGCTGCAAAATTATTTCATTTTCCCAAGTGGCATCTTCAACTGGTAGATCTCTCCATTTAACCAAATATTCTCTGATCACCCTTCTGCGGAGCTGCTTTTCCCTAGTTTCCAAAATGAATTCCGGTACTAAGATCAATTTCCCTTCATCATCCAAGGGAGGTAACACCGTGGAAGGTACCACATTCTGTCCCAACGCCTTTTTGAGACGCGACACATGGAACACATTGTACACTTTGCTATCTGCGGGAAGCTCAAGCTCATAAGCCAATTCCCCTATTCGCCTAGTGATCCTGAAAGGCCCATAATACCTAGGCTTAAGCTTTTCTGACCCACCCCTTTTGAGAGTAGATTGCCAAAAAGGCTGAAGCATGAGGTAAACCATGTCACCAACCTCAAAGCTTCTCTCAGTTCTCTTCTGATCTGCATACTGCTTATACTAATTCTGTGCCCGAGCTATGTTATCTCGGAGAGCATTAATAATGTCCTTACTATCTTGAATCAGACCCCCAGCTCGTGGAACCCGAACATCACCCATCAGCAAGTCAATAAAGCTCGGTGCATCATACCCATATAACGCTCGAAAAGGTGTCATCTGAATAGACATGTGAAAAGTGGTATTGTAACAATATTCACACAAGTAAATCCATCTTACCCATGCCTTCTGTTGATCAGCCACGTAATTTCTCAAGTAGCCTTCCACCCACTTGTTCACTATTTCCGTCTGTCCATCAGTCTGCGGGTGATAACTAGTACTGGGTGTGAGCTCAGTGCCACATAATCGGAACACCTCCCGCCAAAAATGACTCAAGAATCTACTATCCCTGTCACTGACAACACTGCGGGGTATCCCATGTAATCTGAAAACCTCTCTGAAGAATACCTCAGCTACCTGTACTGCTGTATAAGTAGTGGTGATGGGAAAGAAGTGAGCATATTTCGTTGGTCTATCCACCACCACATAAATGCAATCGCATCCCTAAGCCTTGGGCAACCCTGTAATGAAATCCATGGATATGCATTCCCACTTTTGTTTTGGGATGGGAAGTGGCTGTAGGAGTCCTGCTAGGAAGGTGTGCTCTTGTTTATGCTGTTGACAAACAGGATACTCACGAACATACTGCAATACATCCTTCTTGAGTCCTTTCCATGTAAACCGTTCCCGCACCTGTCTATATGTTTTAAAGTACCCGGGATGACCAGCTATGGGTGAATCATGAAGAGCCCGCATAATAGACCGTTTCACCTTTGATCCTGGAACTAAAAAGATCCTGCTCTTGTAAATGATCAAGTCATCCACAAGTGAATACCTGGTGTCAACAATTGTCCCATCAACTATCCCAGATGACCAAGAGTCTCTAGCGTATTTTGCAACAATCAAATGCTTCCAATCTTCAGAGATCTCAACCATCGCACTAAGATGTGGCCTGCATGACAAGGCATCTGCTACAACATTCTGAGTGCCCTTAACGTATGATATATCAAAGTCGTATGCCTGCAGCTTACTCACCCATTTCTGTTGTCTATCATTGAGATCTCTCTATCCAAGGAAATGTCTCAAACTGTTGTGGTCAGTTTTTATACAAAACTTACCTCCTATTAGATACTGCCTGAATTTAGCTAATGCGTGCATGATAGCTAACATCTCCTTATCGTAAATGCTGAATGATCTTTCTGGCCCACGGAGTTTCCTGCTCTCATATGCAATAGGGTGTTTGTCCTGCATCAAAACAGCCCCAATACCATCTCCTGAGGCGTCACACTGAAGTTCAAATGGCTTTGAGAAATCGGGCAATGCTAGTACCGGGCATGAAGTCATGATCTCCTTAAATCTGTCAAAACAAGCCTGTGCCTTTGCTGTCCAAACAAAAGCTCCTTTTTTGAGCAAATCTGTCATAGGAGCCGCATGTCGCGAATATCCGCAAACAAATCTGCGATAGAAGCCACATAAACCAAGGAATCCTCTCAGCTGGGTCAGGTTCTCAGGAATAGGCCACTTTACAATAGCACAAATCTTATCAGGATCCATCCGTGCTCCTTCTCTACTGATAATATGACCTAAGTATAATAACTCGGTCATGCCCAAATCACATTTGGACTCTTTGGCATACAAGGACTCTGCCTGCAAGGTATTCAATACTGTCTCTAAATGCTCCATATGCTCACACCATGTCTGACTGTATACCAAGATATCATCAAAGAAAACCAACACAAATTTCCTCAACTGATGATGGAAGACCTTATTCATGGTGGACTGGAAAGTAGCTGGTGCATTGGTCAACCCGAATGGCATCACTACAAACTCAAAGTGTCCACAATGACATCTGAAGGCAGTCTTATCTATGTCTTGTTCTCTGACTCTAATCTGGTGGTAACCGGATCTCAAGTCTATCTTACTAAAGTAGCATGCCCCATGTAGTTCATCTATCAGCTCATCAATCCGTGGAATAGGATATCTATTCTTAATGGTCTTGTTATTCAGCATTCTATAATCAATGCACATCTGAAGAGAACCATCTTTCTTCTTTACCAAAACTACTGAAGAAGCAAAAGGAGACTTACTAGGTCTAATGTGTCCCATTGCGAGAAGCTCCTTGACGGTTTTTTCTATTTCATCTTTGAGCCTCTTTGGATGCCTGTATGGAGTAATCATAACTGGTTTAGCACCCTCTTCTAATTCGATGATGTGCTCAATCCCTCTGTCAGGTGGTGTACTAGGTGGAATATCGCTGAATACCTTACTATACCTTTCCCTCAATATCTGGATGTCTGGATGATATTCTGTCTTTTGTTGTTCCTCCTTTGTGGGCATGAGAGTACACATGGCTGCCCATTCAATATCATTATGCCTCACCAATCTTTCCAATCGCCTGAGAGAAATAGTTCGGATGTCACTATTCCTGATAGCTCTCAACACATGTTGCTTCCCATCTACCTCAAACTTGATCTCCATGTCCTTGAGGCAGAAAGTGACTTCACCCAATAAACGTAACCATGTCATATCCAAAACGATATCCAAGTCGCCCATATTGACCACATGGTAATTTGCTTTAAACTCATAATTATTCAGACGTAAAGGCATGTCTCTAACCATTCTATTACACTTAAGAGTGTATCCATCGGCAACCTGTACTCGAAGACCCTCAAACTCCTTTGTCTTAATTCCCCGGCGCTCAACCAGATGTGCATCAATGAAGTTGTGTGTAGCACCTGTATCAACCAATGTGATCACCTTCTATCCTGCTAGAACACCACGTAACCTAAAAGATCCCTCCTGTTGAATACTAGACAAACGCCCCTGTTGTAAATGTAACTCAATTTCTTCCTTTTGCTCTGAATTTCCTGTTTCTTCTTCAGGTTCTGAACTACTGTGATCATCCTCATTTGCTGTACTGTCAGAATCTGATCCTTCATAATATGCCCACATAACTCTATTTGCCTTTCCCTTAGGTCTCAAAGGACAATCATGGTCCTTGTCATATGGGCCTTTGCAATAAAAACATAGTTTCTTCCTGCGCAAGTCGTTTAATGCTTCTGCATCTAGGGGTGTAGTAGATTTTCCTTTGGTTTCAATACTCTTCCCTTTATTCTTATCAAACTTCTTATTGTCTCTGAAAGAAGTAGTACTCTTGGAAGTGAACCTGCTAGAAGGTGTTGTAAGCTCCATACTCCGTGCTTTCCTCATGGCCTCCTGAAGTGTTGGTGGATCAAATGCCTTAATCCACCCCTTAAGGGGTTCGGACAATCCTTCTGTGAATAAGATAACCAACCGTCTCTCAGACACATCCTGTACCATAACTGACAATCTCTGAAATTCACTAATATAAACCTCCAAATTGCCTGACTGTCTTAACTGTGCGAGGTCGCGAAAATAAATCTCCGGATCCTTTTTATCAAAACGCTCAACCAATCTATCCACAAAGTCCTAGTAAGATGTAACCTGATTGTGCTGCAAAGTAACCATCCCATGCGACCACCAATCATGAGCTGCGCCTTCCAAATGCAAAGTGGTGTACCTGATGGCATCTATCTCAGACATAGGCCTTAAGGCTAGGAAGGTGTCCAACTTATGAATCCATGCCTGTGCTGTCATCTGACCACTTCCATCGAAAGATGGTAAAGTGAGTTTGCTAGCAGCTTGTTGCAACTCACTATCATGACCTCCTCTAGACCTCCTATTCTGACGGCTACTCCTCATATGCTCTCTCCTTTGGTTCAGATAGCAATCAAAGTTCAATAGTTCACGCACATGTGGTGGTAATGCCTGCCACTCTGCAGTAGCAGCTCTGAGATCATCCTGAAAATCATCCGGCAAATCGTCTTCTCCTATTTCCTGAGCCTCCTCCCTTAGGAAGGTGGGATGGGTAGGCCTATTTGCTGTCCATGATCTGCGCCTAGGAGCACCCTGTGAGCCTGCCACACTTCTATTATCATGATCAGGTGTACCTCTACCTTGTTCCTGAATCCTGGGTTGAACAACTCTCTCCATTATGGTAGTCAAAGCTTGTAGTGACTGAGCTATTTCTTGCTGTCCGGTAGTCATGATTCTGTAAAACTCTCTGGTTTCATCATCATCAATTCTGGGAAATCTAGGTGGACTTTGTGACTGTCTCTCACCCATATCTCTGAATTTCTGTTCACCCTTCAGTGTTGCTCTTCTGCGGATATAATATCGGGAATAAGGTTGCATAAGATGTTCTACCCAATAGGATGGCAGGAGCACTGCTCTGATACCACTGAGATGACCCTTACCACGAGGCTTCTAGAGACAATACTAGACTGTGGAGATTCTTTTCTTTTTTATAAAATACTTGGCAATCATATGAGGAAGAAAAATGTAGTTTTAAGACAATTTGCCAACAATAACCAGTTCAATGAAAAGAGGTAATACCAACAATATAAATTTATAACATAATTGCTAGCTCTTCTTCAATAATAATTCAATGGAAATGAATAACAAATCTAATACACACACAAATCGGTTTGTAAAGAGTAGATGATTTATATATATATTCAAATAGTATCAAAACCTGAAGTTCGAGCCTCCAATACTGACGGCGGATTTCTTACTCAAGCTGGTCCAGACTGGGTCGGATTGCGTCTCAAATTTGTCCCTGTTTGTTTAAAGGGGGATCGCCCAATATTTGACTGTGGTCGGTTCCCAATCAAACCTGAGTTCTTGCACACGTTATCGTCTCCTGCGATTTTTCAATAATTTTTCCAAACTTCATGCGAACGTCAGTAATGGCCGCGATTGCTAAAAATCGTTGAAATTAATTAAGAAGACACACTTCCGCCCGATCACATTTCCACATCTCAATTTCGAGGGTATACAATTCGGATTTGTAACTCCTAATATGTTCCCCTTTCCAACCTGCCCTTTTGCAATTTGCTCCTATTGCCGGCTAAGTATAATTCGACCCTCCCATCATTCTGCTTGAACTGAGCCTGTCTGAGTTCGGGTAAGACCGGGTAATGTTCTTCCGACCAGGTATGGAGAATTTCCTGATCACCAATGTGCTACTATTTTTCCCCTTCAAATTCCTCTAATCCTGCAACAGTTAATTCCTTCTGACTGATCTTTCAATGGTCAACAAATCACATAAATTGGCCTTAGGCCACAGATCTCTGTCCAGGTGAAGTGACTGTATTATCACTTCCAATTTGCAATAATTTGGGTGATATTCCACACCCTCAAAATTGCTTATCAATGGGAGTTTTCGTTCCCAAAGATAATTTGAGAATTTGCAGACCAAATGACTACAAATTGCTCCAACTGAAATACAAGTCGAATCCACAAAACCGCTTGTCCAAATGGGTGCCTCTTGTCCTCTATTTATTCACTTTTTTGAGAAGTCACTGGAAGCTTCCGGAATCATCTTTTATTATATCTTATTATAATGCACTTTTATTATCAAATAACTTTATAAAACAAATTAAATAACTTTATTAAATTAAAAGTGCAATCTTAATTCATCATTAGAACATGTAGGCCCCATTTACTGGATGTAGCAAAATGCAATCTTCTGGCGAGATGACTCTCTCTCCAAAATCATTTGCCTACGAGAGTCGATGATAGGCAAATCAACTGTAGGAATTGTGTCGCTAAAAAGGGGAGATGACAATTTGCCAAAATATTTCAAACAATTTGATCTCGCACTCCCATCATCTATAAGCACTTTTATCTTTTCCTAACCACTCACAGCAAGCCCTACCATGGATGCATCAACAATTATTGCATCAGCGTGACTTTGATAGATTAAGAGCCTATGACATAGTGTCAACCATTCATCTTAACTTAGACACTTGGACTTGGGGCATATTAACTGCATGGATCAGAGTGGTTACTAGGCCAAAGGAGCTAATTCATGACTTAAAGGATGAGCAACAAGCTATAGCAAATCAACATTGAACTATAATGCATGCTTGGGAAAAGAGCCAAGGGTTTAAGACTTCAGTTTTAGTTTTTTAATTACGATTTTCAAAAAGATTGTTCAGACCCATTTTGCCTCCAATACAATTAGGTTGAGATGACTAGTGAAGTTCCATAGGCACTTTCTTGCATGGCCATTTGCCCAAATAGATCCAATTAGAAGCAATCTAGCATTGCAAGGGTAGCAAAATTTAAGAAAATGGTCCTAGATGTCATTTGGAGGGATTGCATTGACTCTTGAGTATATCCTCTATTTCACTAAGCCCGTATTGAGCATGATCCATTACACCAACATGGATAGGTCTTGTGTGGGAAAGGCATATGACATTATTGACACAATGCTTAAACAGATGAAAATCATCATAGATGCAGACAAGCAAGATCTTGAAGAAAAAATCTTTTCAAAGAAGTACAAAATATCATCAAAGAGAGATGGAACAAAATAACCACTCCACTACATCTTCTTGCTTTTGCATTGAGTCCTATATATTATAATTCTCGATTCCTTTCTATGACATCAAGAGTTGCCCATCATAGAGGGTACATGGTAGTACTTCACAAACTCTTCATTGATCATGCATTCCAGATGCAATGACGGCAAAGTTCATGGGTTTTGCATGATCCAAATATTGTGGTCTAAATGCTCTTGGTACAATGCCCATAGTTGGTGGTACTTCCATGGGCAATCATATACACACCTACAACCTCTTGCAATCAAAATTTTATCCCAAGTTTTATTAAAAAAGTCTTTTAAGTTTTATTTATATATCATTTCTGGTCTAATTTTTAAATTTATATTGCTAAGCCTAATTTTGTCTTAATAAGTGCTAGTTCATCTACATCGAAGCCCATACCCCATACATTCAAAAACCCACAATCGACTACACTCAATAAAGGCAGTGGACTTGGTTTTTGTGCATTCAAAGTTGTGGTTCCTTATGTAGTGTCTCCTATGTTTGCATTATGTTCCATGGTTATTTTGACCCAATAGATACTCTGGTTATTATTATTTGATTATCTACATATGATCAAATGCATCGATGACTATACATTATTTTTATTGCTAATATCATAGTTGAAGAATATTAGATGTTAGACTATGTTTCTATTCAATTTGATCATATATGCATGATGATGCTAATGATGTGACATGATGCCTTATGATGATGCTTGGTTTATTTGGCATTCGGATTTTGGATTATGGATTATGCATTTGGAGGATGTTCATTGGACTCGTGATTATTGTGCTTAAATTGTCGATATTTGTCTTTTACTTTTGGTTGATATATGCTCAAATAGCCTTAAAGTGATTATTTAAATGCTTTAATTTAATGCAATGTTATATGATTATATGTTGTATATGGTGTACTGCACCACTGCTATGCATTTTGCTCATTGGTGCTAGTACGAGGCAAGACGAAGTCGTAGTCTCTTGCGAGATCTACACAGTTTCTTGTTCTCCTTTGTCAATATCTGCAATATATGTGTTTCAGTTATTTATATATTGAACATCTACACTTGATGTTTGCATGTTTACTAAATAGGTACCAAGTACATTCATCTTGACTTGCAAAAATTGAGTGTGTACCTGTTAGCATGAATGCAGATGGGATTCCTTTGGAGGAGTATCCTAAGCATTTGAGAGATTGTTTAGATGATTGACATATTGCATTCATGACTATATTTGTCATTGATGTGAACATAGTATTGTTTCTGTGAAGATTGGCAAAGTAGCAGACAGAGAAAGAGGTTGTACGGACTGTGTATTGATGATGAGGTCAAGCGCAGTTCAAGATGTACTCTACATTGTGTCCTAGTTCGATGGGCAAGTGTACGTATAGAGACTCGAAGACATCTGAAAGATATTCATGAATTACAGAAGACAGTAAGCAAACAGAGTACCTGATAAGTGGTTTCTAATGATTTATTTGTATCTCTTAATTGGGATGTAATCGTGATGAGCGCAATTAGACAGTGATAGTAGACAGCCTGATGATGATGTCAGCGAATGCGCAATGTCAGCAGTCGCACGTGTGAGAAGTTATAGAGACTATGAACCATAACTGACTTGTAATTACGAAAAGATGTATTGTTTTGTAATACCATAATGAGGTCCTATTATAATTAATTGAGGAAGCCTCAAGGCCGACTCAAGGAATTATTTTGAGGATATGGTATAAAGGAAGGTTATTTTCTTTGTGGAGAAGTGTAACATGTAAGCAAGTGTGCGAATTGTGCAAGTGATATGTTAAGTTGGTAAATGCGTGTAAGGGATCCAACAGATTATTTGGATGCAAAGTTGGTGATCTGGTATTGAGATCAGAAGAGGATAGATCTGATCAAGAGGAGAGGGGAGCTTGAGATTATTCATTTTCTATTATTTTGCAAGAATTTATACAAAGACCAGTTGGATAGTAAATTCAGTGATCTTGCCCTTGAAGCTGTTTGAACAGTGGGTCCTTCTGCCCTCTACAACTCCTAACAGGGTTGGAATCTCCTAACAAGGATTCAAAGTCTCCAAACAGGTACTAATATGTACTAAGTGTATTTCATTGGCTCCTAACAGAGTCCATCCTCTAACAAGGAACTTTTATATTAGTACATCATTTTTATGAGTACCATATCCATCGGGGTTTTCCCTCTCATCAAGGGTTTCCCTAGTTAACATATCTGGTTTTATTGTGTATGTATATCTTCTTATGGTTGCTGATTATATTGTTCGCATGGTTAAGGATTAATAAGATTGATAAGTGTTTTAATAGTTGGTAACTGATTCACCCCCCCCTCTCAGTTATCTTGGTGGACTTTACTTTCTAACAATTGGTATCAGAGCATCATGTCCTTGAAGAAAACGCTTAACTTAAGAAGCTCAATGGTGGATCACTTCAAACAAAAAAGTTCTATATTTGATGGAGTTAACTATGGCAGCTAGAAGGAGAAGATGAAGACTCATTTTGTATGGGTCTAGGATATTGGCTAATGACAAAGAATGGAAAGAAGATTGTGGAAGAAAGCAAACTTGAGGATTGCAGTAAAGTTGAGCGAGATCTGTTTATGTATAATATGTTTGCCAGAGAAGCATTATTGTCACCTCTTCCTGAAAACAAATACGGTCAAGTAAAATCCTTAGAGACATCTCATGAAATCTGAAAAGTCTTAGCATCTACTTCTGAGGGTGATAAGCATGTTAAAAGAATTAGACTATAGAATTCGATATGTTTGTTTCAAGATGCTAAAATGATGAAAGATGAAACTGTGAGAAGCTATATTGGTAGAGTATCAGAAATTGTTGCAGGAATTAAGTCTTGTCAAGGATCTAAAGATGAAGATGAGATCGTATGGAAGGTCTTCAAAACTTTACCACCATTCAGACAAACAACACAAATGATTGAACAAGTGATACAGTGTACTAAGAAGTTTACCAGAGAGACTTTACTTGGAAGATTGGAAGCAACACAAGTGAGCTTAATGCAATCTGGAGAATTGCCTAGAGTGGAAACAACTTTTAGTGCAATAATTGTTCGTCTTTTTTTTATCAAGAAGTGCAAGCACCAGTAGAAACTATGCTAGCAGCAGCAGATCCAAATCTGAGGAGGATAGAAGAAGGAATTGCCTTGCTTGTAAAAAGAGAACCAGATGGTAAGAGAATTTTTAAATGTTGGACTTGCAATGAATTTGGTCATTAAGCTTCTAAGTGTCCTAAAAGAGAGAAAAAGTATAAGAAGAATTTCAAGTCTAGAAGACCTAGAGATTATTTATATGCTTATGAAGATGATGAGTCTAAAGAAAGAATTCAAAGTGAGAGTGATGATGAATTAGGATTTGTAGCTATAAAATAAGAAAATCCTGAAAAAGGAATTAGAGAAGAAAAAGCCCTAGTTTCGCAAGTTGAAAAGAAATCTGATTGGATTACAGATAGTGGATGTTCGCATCATATGACTAGAGACATGAATAAGTTTGTTAAGTTTAGTAATCATGATGGAGGAATTGTCAAAGTTGGTAACAATGTAGCTTGCCATATCAAGGGAATAGGATCTATTACTCTTGATGGAAAGACTAACACTGATGATGTCTATGTTTTTGGTGGATTAAAGCACAACCTATTGAGTGTTGGACGGTTGATAAAGGTTATCAATTGCAATTCACAAAGAAAGCATGCATTATCAAGGATAAAGATGGTAAGTTGATTGGCACTAGTACAAGATCTAGAGGTAATGTGTTTCAATTGAACCCTATAGAGATGACTTGTTTGGTTGCAAAGGTGGTTAACAGTTGGTTATGGCATAAAAGATTCTATCATATAGACTTTGATAACATTGTGAAGGCTATAGTACATTTGTTGTCAGAGATCTACCTAAAATTGTGAAACCTACTAATATTGTTTGTAAAGAATGTGTTGTGGCTAAGTAGAAGAAAGTTTTTTTTCCTAAGAAGTTCACTACAACAGCAAAATTGGAGATTGTTCATACAGATTTGAGTGGTCCTACCAAAACAAGAGGATTCTATGGTGAAAGGTAATTTATGATTTTTGTTGATGATTTCACTAGAATGATGTTGGTAGCATTTTTTAAAGAAAAGTCTTAAGGCATTTGAAACATTTAAATTGTTCAAGAATAAAGTTGAGAATGAATCTGGAGTAAAAATAAAATGTTTGAGATCAAAAAGAGGTGGAGAGTTTACTTCAAGAGAATTTACCACCTTTTGTGAAGAAAATTGCAGAGAAAGAGATCAAATTAGAGTATGTGAATACAAAAGAGCAAATTACGGATATCTTTACAAAACCCTTGC
This sequence comes from Cupressus sempervirens, assembly GCA_028749045.1. NCBI lineage: Eukaryota > Viridiplantae > Streptophyta > Pinopsida > Cupressales > Cupressaceae > Cupressus > Cupressus sempervirens. The sequence goes on along the minus strand of CM053783.1, from coordinate 566,620,396 downwards.
CTAAAGATACATTTGAGTATTTGCGAGGTATGCTTGGGGTTATGCCCCTGCCTACTTTTGAGTAAATGATGCAAAGAATGCATCAATCCAGTGGTGCAGAGCACTATCGTTTATCTGGACTGGATGTTGATGCTTCCTGTATGGGGGAGTACCTGTGATGAGCAGAGTCATCAAGGACTCTTACTACTTGGTATAGAACAGTATCTTTGGACACTTGAGCTAATTGAAGACTTGGAGCAGATGATTGACGTAATGAATCCTTTGTCATTGATGCCAATGGGGGAGAAATTGCATGAAAAACATCTTCTAGTAGTATATGGGAGATGTATGTATGAGGGAGAATTTTTCATGGATTTATCGATGTCAATGAGGAGAAACATTGAGTTATATCAATGGGGGAGAAGTGTGAAAACTGACAACCATCCATGTAAGATAGATAAGAATGGAGAATTGTTCCAAGAGTTAAAGTGTGAACAATTGATGTCAATCCTAAGAATGAGAACGCACAGACAGAGCAGTGTTCTTGTGAGTTTCAAATTTGATTGATAAAGAGGATTTAAAAAGAAGAGAACGGCAACAACAACAGCAAAGTTGGATTTGGTATTCTTGGAACCTAGATGTTTTTCATCTATGTTGTTGTTAGCCATATTTGCCCTCCCGCCAAAATTTTGAATTTAACCTGTCAAGCATGGCCAACTGTCACATCTTTTTGAATATTCAAATAATCAACTGTTATAAAGATATATTTAAACCTTGGGTTACATTTATATCCTAAGTCTTTGGATTGCTTCACGTTATAAATAACTCAGCAGGCACGCATCTTCTCAGCCATCCGATCTTCCAAGATCGACGATCGTCGCTTTGTCGCTATCAAAAATTTCACGAAAAATTCTCATAGCGACAATATGACACGCGTCCAGGTGGGCTTTTCTTCTTTGCAACTGGTGGAGTTGTCGGACAAGGTAACAGATGTCAAAGTTTTAATCGTGACCTTTTGAAATGGGCCAATTTTCTGATGTACCTTCATCCACTATTGATCTCAAAGTAAATCTGCGGCTATCGCTATGTTGCTATAGAAAGTTGCTAGACCTTTAGCCATGGGGATATAATGACAGCATGACACATGGAGGTGGCAGGACCAACCTGTGTGGGGAGTTGCCCAGGGTTTTCTGCCATAAATGCAGCTCCAGCGGTCAGGTCCTTATTCGCTGCAGGTATAAACACAGAGAGAAGGGTTTTGTCATGGCCATCCGATTTTCCAAGATCAAGGATTGTCGCTTTGTCACTATGGAAAGTTGCACGATGAATATACATAGTGAGGTAGTGATGATGTGACACATGTCTCAGCGGGCCCATCATAGTTCATAAGGTATTGAACTTTTTCCATCGTCAAATTGAAGCAAATTGAGGGCTGTCATTATGTCGCTATAAAAAATTGATAGACATTTAGTCATAGCGACATAACGACAGGTTGACATGTGTCTCAGCAGGCCTGATGGCGAGTAAGCAATGGTGGTTAAGTGCATTTTTGCAAGGTCACGAGCATTTTATGTTACATCGATTCCAAGCTGCGAAGCAGCGATAACAATTAGTCTAATGAGTTCGCGGTTTTGCGAGGTAAAACAATTAGTTAAAATAACAGGTGGCGAAGCTACAACTAGGGTAAAGACGTGGGTCAACATAAGTTTGAATGCTAGTGAGGTGGAAAAATGTTTTAATATGATTGGTCCACATGGCGGAGCCTGAGGATTGACTCCAGTTGATTCATGACATGGCTGATTGGCGTGCCGTGAACAAAGAAAGACAACTCTTTAATTGTGAATCTGATCTTCTTGATCATCTACAACCACCCTTTTTGCGTTCTCTGTGCATGGTAAATGTAAAGGACACTCCATCGTCGCTTGGTTATCCATCTATCCAGTCATAGCGATAATAGTCGTCGTTCTTGTCTTCTCAAGGTTTTGTTTGATGAATAGATATGATTTTCCTACATCTAGATGTGTACCATGATCAGATCTTTCCCAAATTTGCATTGATTGTTCTCTATAACCTTAAATGCAGTTGTGCTTGCCTTAGGGTAGAAGCTATCTAAGTTATGCTTGCACTATAAAAGAAAATTTTGTAACCCTTCTTAGGGTCGGTCATTTTTTTCTCTGATTCTATAGCAATAGTATTCTATACTCTGTTACTGTAATTTCCTTTTGTCTATGAATGAATGTAACCCCCTACTTTACCTCATTCTCCCATCAATATCAGTGCAAAATCGTCTTTGCCTCTTTTGGTGTTTTGTTTTCGTTCTTCAATCTGCATAACAGTATCTACTCTTGCCTTTGAATGTTACAGAGTAAAGTTCCTTCCTTGTGGCATTTCATTTGGTTTATGATCTGTATGTAACTGTTGGATTAAGACAAAGGTTGAATCAGTGTATTTTGAGGTTATATTGATGAATAGTGCATTGTTAGGCAAAGATATGACTGAACAAACTATTTTGGTGTATCACCCCCTTAAAGCTAGATTAGGTAGTTTGTTACTACATACCTTATCCTTTTTCCTCTCAAAGAGTAGTTAGGCGCACCCTGATAGTAAGGAAGCCGGCCTTCTCCAAAGACTCAATCTCACAGTTCAAGTCCCACAGCTTGGAGATTGTTTCCATGTTTCACAAGGTTGCCTTTAGGTAAAAACTTTAGGCAAGGGTGCAAGCTTTTGTGACAATTGCCATCATAGATAAAGGGAGAGATTGTTAGCATGAATATAATGGTATTCCTTTGGAGGAGTATCCAAGCATTGGAGAGATTGTTTACTTGATTGACATGTTGCATTCATGACTATATTTATCATTGATGTCAACATAGTATTGTTTCTCTGAAACCTGGCAGAGTTGCAAACAAAGAATGAGGTCGTACAGACTGTGTATTGATGATGAGGTCAAGTACTGTTAAGGATGTATTCTACATTGTATCCTAGTTTTATGGACAAGTGCGTGTACAAAGAGTCAAAGACATGCGAAAGATATTCATGAATTACAGAAGACGGTAAGCAGACAGAGTACCTGATAAGTGGTTTCTGATGTTTGATTTGTATCTCTTAATTGAGATAGAATCGTAATAAGCACAGTTAGATAGTGATAGTAGACAGCTTGATGATGACGTCAACAAGTGCACAATGTCAGCAATCGCATGTGTGAGAAGTTGTAAAGATTGTAAGTCGACAATGACTTGTAATTACAAAAAGATGTAATATTTTCTAATACCTTAATGAGGTCCTATTATAATTAATTGGGAAAGCCTCAAGGCCAACGCAAGGAATTATTTTGAGGATATGGTATAAATGAAGGTTATTTTCCTTGTAGAGAAGTGTAACATGTAAGGAAGTGTACAAATTGTGCAAGTGATATGCGAAGTTGGTAAATGCGTGTAAGCGATCCAAGGGATTATTTGGATGTGAAGTTGGTGATCTGACATTGAGATCAGAAGAGGATAGATCCGGTCAAGAGGACAGAGGAGTTTGAGATCATTCATTTTCTATTATTCTACAATGAATAATACAGAGACCAGTTAGACAGTGAGTTAGGTGGTCTTGCCCCTGAAGTTGTTTGGACAGTGGGTCCTTCTACCTTCTACAACTCCTAACAAAGTTGGCACAACTCCTAACAGGGTTGGAATCTCCTAATAGGGATTCAAAGTCTCCTAACAAGGATTGATATGTACTAAACGCATTTCATCGGCTACTAATAGAGTCCATCCTCTTACAAGGAACTTTTTATATTAGTACATATTTTGTGGGTACCATCCCCATTGGGGTTTTCCCTCTCATCAAGGGTTTCCCTAGTTAACATATCTTGTGTTATTGTGTATGTATATCTTTTTATGGTTGCTGATTATATTGTTCACATGGTTAAGGATTAATAAGGTTGATAAGTGTTTTAATAGTTAGATAACTGATTCGCCCCCCCCCCCCCCCTCCCTCAGTTATCTTGGTGGACTTTACTTTCTAATAGTAACTATATCCCTGACAGTGACACCAGGAGATAGTGACTTTGGCCTTACATTTTGAGCCAATGTCATCCTTGTATGGATGGCGTATCCGTATATAATTATTATCCCTCTACTACATGTTGGTAGATACGAACTTCATAATGCCTTGTGTGATTAGACTCGTGAGCGTGTCTATTCCTTTTAGCTCCGCAATTGTTGCATAAGGTTTTAATATTAATGTTGATTTAATTCCATCGTGGAACTTTAATCTATTAAATTTTAATTACTAGCTGATTTGTCGTAGTTGAATTCCAAATACCTGGGATCAATTTTATTTTGGGAAAAAAGGATCAATAGATTATTTCAATGGTTTATAATCTATTCTATAAGTCACTTCTTTTAGTATTTGGAGAAATTGTGTTTTTGTTCTCAAATCCAAAGTAACGTGACTCGGACTCGGCTCGGACTCAGCAAGGGTAATTTGACTCGTGACCCGACTCAGACTCAAAAATGACTCAATGGTGACTCGGCAAAGTGAAAAAATCTCAAAATTTTGAGATTTTTTAAGATTTAAAGAACATTCCATGCACCCATTATTGAATAAAGCATAAAGACACAATAACATCATTAAATAGAAGATAATTTGATCATAATGCACATACTTAATGTTAAAACTTAAAACTATACAAGTCAAACATACATCGATTACGTAAGTACAATACTACAAAGGTAAATTGCTAAATACTATATTACTAGTAATTAAAGTTTAAAGTTTAAACAGTAGCTGAAGGAAATATTATAAAAGTAAAACATACAATCATATATAAAATGATAAATCCATGCAACCCATCAAAATGTATATGTATTATGAAATGATAAATCCAACACATCAAGATTCAATGAATCAATAGTCATCATCAAATGTTCCAAATTCTGATCATATATTAAGTTAAACAAAAAGTTAAAACAAGACTATAGCTATGGCTCCTACTCAGAGTCCTCATCATCATCCTCATCCTCATCCTCATCCTCATCCTCATCATCATCGTCATCGTCATCCTCATCCTCATCCTCATCCCCAACCTCAGCCTCAACCTCAAGCTCAGTATAATCTATAAAATGCCTCTTAGTAAGGCGTCTAAGGTAGGTCCTGGATGTTTGAGTAGCCATAGCATCAGCTTGTGAGGTGCCTCTAGGATCAACTGTAGTCTCTAGCTCTGCCAATGCCTATGAGGTGCCACTAGGAACAACTAGAGCTCTCTAGTCCTCTGCTACCATAGCCAGAGCCTCAACCTGGCCCTCTCTATCTGCCTGGTCAAGCCACTGTAGGTCCTCATCATCAAATACAGGATCAGTAGCCTCAGTGATCCACTCAGACTCTAGATCAACCTCCTTTAGAGTAATCGGAGAGGTGTCACTATCGAAAATCTCCCTGATCCTAATGTGCAGGTTGTAATGCACAAAGACTAGCCTATTCATTTTTTGCACAGACAACCTATTACGCCTCTTCCAGTGGATGTGCTCGAACATGCTCCAATTGCGCTCACATCCAGAAGCGCTACTTGGCTGGCTCAAAATGCGGATGGTGATTTGCTGAAGGTTTTTGGTTGAACGCCCAAACATTTGCCACCATCTATCTGAATTTTGAAAAAAGGAAAACAAAAAAATATTAGTCTCATTTCAAAATTTGAAAACTTTAAAGTTTAAAGCTAGAAATTTAGAAACTAGATTGTATAAGGATTAAGTTGCAATTTTTACCTAGCTGCAATTTTGTACGACCTTCTTTGCAAATTTGACTTGAAAAAATGGGCCCTAATGCATTATTATAGGCATCCATCTCAAGCAATATATCTATGGAATTAGGGGACATCTTTGATATCACTGTGTATAGGCCACTAAGAACCTCCTCATCTACCTTGAAATCGTCACGGAAACGATATGCCGGATTAAGGTAATAGGCTACTACATAGATGGGCTTATGAAGCTGATTTTGCCATCTCCTATCAATTATGTCCCAAATAGGGCCATAGTTTTCCTCAACTCCTACATATTTGGCCTTAATAGCCTCCTTGACCCTATCCATGCCCTCATAAATGTAGCCCATAGAGGGCTTCTCGCCATTAGCAACTCGTAGGAGGGCTACAAGGGACTCAGTGATCTACAAAACAATTAAACAAAAAAACAATTAAGTGAATGATGAAACTTTGCAAAGTTGCACAATGAAAATAAAACAAAAATATGTATGAGATAAATCAATTTATAAAATTTTAAGACTTAAGCTTTTAAAATTTAAAATTTAAATTACCTCCATAGTCTTCGAACATGGCTCCCAAAAACCTTCATCATCATAAATGCATTTTGTTGCATCTATCCCTGCAGCGCTGGTGGCAAAGGAGGAGGAACTCCATTCTGGACCAACAAACATGCACCTCAAATCTAACCTTGCAGTCAGCAAGGATTTTATTGTGATAAAATTAGTGGCAAATCTTGTGATACCAGGACGAGCCAACTCCTTTCCCTTCGTGTATTGCCTCATAGTGCCGAGGACCAAGGCATGATTATAGATGAACTTACAAAGGTTTTTGGCCTTGGTAACACATGATTTCACCCATCCGAGCTTGCCAATATCCTCTAACATGAGGTCAATGGAAAGGGCCACACATGGAGTCCAAAAGATTTTTTGGTGTCTCTCCATCAAAAGTTTTCCTACAGCAATTTTAAATTAGTTAGTAAACAATGAAAATTTTTGATGCATTAAAAAACTTTTAATTTTCAAAATTTAATGAAAAACTAAAACAATTTTTTTAGAACTTAAAAAGTTAGAAGTTAAAATTTTACCTGCAGCAACATAATTAGCTGCATTATCAGTCACCACTTGGACAACATTGTCTTACCCCACCTCCCTTATGACCTCCTCAATAGTCTCTCATAAAAATTTTGCATTTTTCACATGTGAGGAAGCATCTATAGACATCAAAAACATGGTGGATCCTGAAAGTGAAAATTAAACAAAATAATTATCATTCAAGAATCAATAGTCAATAAAACAAAATTTTTGTTATTTAATAATACATTAAATTTTAGACTTCAAGTGATAAGAAGTAGAGGATGATGAATTACCTCTGCTAGAAACAAGAAATTTAGGAGGGTCATATTCCTCCTACCTGTCCATCCATCCGTCATAATAGTACAACACCCCTTTTGGCTCCAAATTTTTTTATGGTCCTCCAACTCAAGTTTCATCTCCTCAACCATATCTATTAAGAGGGGGCCACTCAACTCATCTTCAGTAGGGGCTTTGAGCCCCGCACCACAGATGGAAACTGCATCAATCATCCCTTGCCAATAAGGAGTCATGTTACATTTATAAAAACATTTTAATTAGCATATTTCAAATTTTCAACATCAAGTTAAAACTTAAAAGTATAAAATTGAATTTAAATTTTAAAACTTAAAACGTAAAACAATCAAATATAAATGAAGTTGAAGTACATGGCTGCTATAAATGGAATGTTGCAGAAAAACCAAAACTTGCAAATTGCTCTTATTCCAGCTTCATGTACCTCCCTATTCTAGCCCAAGCTCTCAAGTGAGGGTTGTGCACTAGAAGTGGTACGCGGTACCAAAAAATTGTCCAACCTAGATTTTGATTTTCTGACTCTAGGACGAAAGGTTAAGCCAGTAGGCCCAGTACTACTAGAAGGGGCAGCAGCCGTAGCAGTAGCACCACCAGCAACGCAAGGCATAGATGTAGAAGAAGTACGACTCGCAGAAGCACTAAGACGATAGGGGGGAAGGGAAGAACCTTCTCCAACACAACCTACTGACTCAGAAACATTTCCAAATGAGCGTGGAAGGGAACTAGAACCAATCTGAGCTAACTCTTCTAATTGTTTTTTTTTTAATTCCTTTTCTTGTTCATATTTTTCCAAGGCTACATAACAAAAACGTTGAGCCTCAACAGTTGCAAGTCTACAAGGCTCAGTATCATGACCACGTATGCCAGCAATATGGTATTTCAATCTATTTATCCCCCCACTATTAATGGTTTTGCAAAATAGACATTTTGTTTGAATTCTAGTTCTACTCGGAAAGTCTATGGTGAACTTCCAACACTCATCTTTTTTATTGCCTTTAGAGAGCTTGGGTTTTTTACCTCTAGGAGCCATGAGTAAAGAAAAATGTAAAGGTTGCTGCAATAAGGCATTTTAGACCAAATATTACCATTTAAGCATTGTATTTTATGAAGATCTAAAGTAAAAAAAAATTCATAAACAAACAAAAAAAATTCATGCAAAAAACCAATAAACATAGAGAAAAAAATCATCAAAATTTTAAAAATCAACTCTTACCTCTTTCAAATGCTTTGGGAAGTGTTGAGAAGAGCTCCTATAAACTCCTTGATGCTCTAAATGCAAGCTCCAATGTCACAAATGCAAGCTTTTCTCCTCTTCCTTTCAACTGGTTGCAAAACAAGGAAACTCTATTTCTCTTGTACCTCTCTCTCTCTTTCTTCTTCTCACAATAGAGTGTTATGGAAGCTCTTCTAGGGTTATAAGAGTGAGGAAGAACAAAAAAAAATATTAAAAAACTTTGCAAAAAATAATATTTTCACCAGCCGAATTTGTGCTTGTCGCGGCCGAATCAAGGTGAGCCGAGTCAGGCGAGTCACCATGTGACTCACGAGTCATACCAGTCACGCCAGCTGACTCACCGCTTGCGAGTCATAGGTCATTATGACTCAGGAGAGTGGTCATAACTCACAAACTCGTGTGACTCGCCGCAAGTCACGTTACTCTACTCAAACCCTTTTGGAGCCATTTAGTGTTTTGCTTGTTAGGTGAGATTGGCTCATCAAATCTTCATGAAGACCGACCTATGGATTCTAGATGTGATTCCTCATCTTTGCCGAAAACTTCATCCCCTTCGGTGCTCTTGGCTATTTTCTCCTCTTTCCGGTTTTTGAGCTTTGAAGCTTGAGGTAGGACTCTTGAGATTTAACTCCTTGCTTCATTGTTTCAGTTGCTCGTGATTTATTTAGGTTTGTGGGTTGAGAACTAGTGTTCCCTTACCATTTCATTCTTTTCCATTACCCAATTGGATAGGAAAGAGAATTTTATCATTTTCATGTTTGTTACCGAATTTGCGCAGGATCTGTAACTGACCCTGCGGATTTGCAGGTCACAAATCTGCATGGATTTGCAAAGACATTTACAGATCCAGCGCACACCTAAGAAGATCTTGCATGGACCCATAGGCCAAAAAAGGTTTTTCAGCCCAAAACGAACCTTAAAAAAATATTTTTTATGGTTTTTTTGGCATAAAACCCTAAAATGACCCCTTTGAGTTGTTCTCAAACTCATTTTACACTTATTTGCTCTCTCATTCTTGCAAATTTGAAGTCAAATGATTGAAATCCAAAAGATTGATTGCAAAGTAACAAGATCTTTCCTAAAGGCAGATTTGTGTGTTGAAAGTATGCATTTGAACCATTTTCTTTAGTTTTATCTTTACATTGTTTCAAATTTTTCTGCAGTTTCAAATTTATTCTAAGTTTTGTAGGAGTTTTGAAGTGTTCTTTTTCGATTTTTTCATAAGTGCAAAAATTAGTAGTCAAAGCTCAATGGGTGGGGAGGGATCTCAATTTAAAATTGAAAGGGTTTCCTTTATGGAGACAAACTACAAGAATTTCACAATATACTGGAGGTGGGGGGTTCAGTTGGAAATGTAATTTGTGCAATGTACAATAGAAGCTCCTACTCTAGAGTTAAACTTCATTTTGTGCGACCTGGGAGTAAAGGGATTAATATGTGGGAGGGCCAAATAAGCAAGTGCTGCGACCTAGGCAAATAGCAGCATTTGAAAAAGAAAAAGAAAATGGTGACAAAATAGTTTCAAAAGGGAAACACGATGCTTGTAGTAGGAAACAAAAATCAATGACACCACCCACTCACCAAGCCTCTAGTCATCCTTTCTTGCCTATGCCCTCTAGGGAGGATGATCATGTAGAAGAACCACAAATCACCACGCGCAAGAGAGGCCCTTTAGATAAGATAGAGATATAGCTGATGAGAATGTTGGATGTTGCCTCTTTGTGAATGGTGTTCCAATCAAATTAGATCACCTTATTGAAGGGAGATGGTACAAGTAATAAATAATGCACCTTCTCGTTACCATAGCCCTAGATGTGAAAAGGTGTGCACCCCCTTATTGCACAACGAAAGGAAAAAATGTAGAGAACCAACTAAAACCCATAAGAGATTCTTGGGTTCAAACAGGTGTGTCTATTGTCTCAAATAGATGGCAAGATTGCAAAAACCATCCTTTGATAAATGTTATTGTTGTGTCCCCCAAAGGGGCAATGTTTTTGAAGGCAGTTGATTGTGAGGGGCAAGTAAAAGATGTTGAATTCATTGCTCAGATTCTCATTGGTTACATAGAGGTACTAGGTAGTGATAATGTTGTCCAAGTTATTATGGACAATGCAAAAGTTTGCAGGTTTGCAAGTGCATTGATAGAGGCTAGATACGATCACATCTTTTGGACTCCATGCACTGTCCATTCCGTCAATTTGGTAATACAAGTCATTGGCACCCAAATAGATTGGGTGAAGCAAATATATGAGGGTGAGGAGATTCAAATGTTTGTGACAGACCACCATATGTCACAAGCAATTTTCAAAACTTTCTCCAAATTGGAATTATTGAAGGTAAATTTTAGAACTTAATCTATTTAGTTTTATTTATGAAATATCATTTTAAGTCACGTTTTACATAATTAAATGTGTAACTAACTTAGTGTTAACATGTTTTTAGCTGAAACCTGCTTTGCATCACACATAATCATTCTTAGACAACTTGTGAGGGTGAAGGAAGCATTGTCACAAATGGTGATTGGCAACTAATGGGGCATTTGGAAACAATCCAATACAAAGGCCCAAAAGTCAAGACAATTAGATGATGATTGGTGTGCTCAAAAGGATTACGTATTATAATTCACCAAGCCTATCATGTATGCTCGGATCAGCCATGCTTGGGGGACATCTATGATGCCATGGGCACCATCTTGGAGAAAGTCAAATTGGTAAGTTCTAATACAATCCTCTATCCTAGTTTGCCATTATTAAGAGATTGCTAAATTTAGATAGTTTTAATTTACATAACTTACATCAAGATAACTTACATGAACATCATTTTTATTCATATCCTAGATCATTCAAAGAAGAGAGAATGACCCTGCAAACACCTTATACAAAAAGCTGGGAGAAATTATTCTTCACTGCTAGAACAAGATGACTACACCTTCGCGTCTCCTAGCTTATGCTCTCTCCCCTAGGTATTATAACCCAAAGATACTTTTTATTCCTGGTAAAGTGGCACCTTATAAAGATGTTGAGGTTGATAGTGGGTATATGTTACATCCCAATTTTTGATCTAATTTAAAATATAGCCATTGAGGCTCACATGAAGTCAATTGACAGTTAAATTTGTTATAAACCTGTAAAATGGTAAGATGGTTAGTCATTATAATTTCATGTGAAAATATCATGCTAATTGATTATTTATCACGAATTCATGGGATTGAAAAGGCAGCTAGCCGTTATCATAGTTTATAACTTGCTATGATAACATGATTTAATTGCGGAGAATTTCTTTGCAGAAAACATGTCGAGGGGGTGGAAGCATTGTCAAAAAAGAATTAGGCACAGGGGCATCACCATCACTAGACAAATGGGTTGAGGACCTAGCGACTTGAACATCAGGATACAATCGATGAAACTGCATGAGCTATTTAAATAAATAATTTGAGAAACATAAAATAATTGAGTTAAAACATAAAAACATACCTCAAAGTATTTTAATTGATCTTTCATCATATTATTATAATAAATATTTATATACGTGCATATAAATATAAAAATGAAATGACACTATTATATTATAATAATTTAATAAAGTGATGTCACTCCATTAATATATTTACATGTACTTATATAAATATAAAATTATAATAATATTCAAAATATAATAACATTCAAATTATAATAATATTCGAATTATAACCTTCCAACTCTTGTTCCATCTTTATTCTTCCCTTGTTTATAATCAATTAAACACTTGGCGTATTAAATTGAAAAGTAATCTTTTATGTTACGGAAGCCAAGAAGTCTCGACTTGTCTTTTATATGGAAGTCGTAAGAGAGTCGGAGATAACATTCATACACCTGACTTCCTTTTATTTTCACGACTTCCTTGTTCATTTTCGGCTACCATCTAAACAAGATACTTTGCATAAACATCCGAATTTTTGTATATTCCATTGGAAGTCTCTACAGTTTGTAGCAGCATTTTTCTTGATACAAGTCTGTCGTACATTGTTTATCCTTGCTGAAGCCATGTATGGAAGACAAACATCGTTTTAATCACACCGATTGCCTTGTTAGGAGAAGATACATTCAATATAAGTATTGACATTTTGTGCATGCTACCGCACATATTCTTTCTTCTGAAGTTGAAGCTGTCATTATACTTTGAGAGATCGATTAAAGAAGAGTAGATATCTAGTGTCCAGCAAAGCTCAAGCAACTTCAAATAATATGCCAGGTCATGTAAATGATCAATCTTTCCATGCTACTAAATTTATTTCCTTCATAATCAGTAAAGCTTTCCAATTTCCATAACAATAGATTGCAAGCTATATTCGATATTGAATAATCATAGGAAACCTTGTTATGGTTCATAGTAAAGTACCAAGTCGTGGAATCATTAAGTATTAAACCAATGGAAGCTAAAATACAGAGTGTTTTTGTAAGTTTTTAATCACAAAAATGTGAAATGTTAGAAGCAATCCATTTGCCAATAAATTTTAAAGTCGGCTAATAAATATTTATGCAAGTCTCTTTCTTTAAAAGAAGATTGTGAAATGCTAGAAGAATGCAATATTCTTGAATCAATAAGAGTCGGATGCTCTGAAAATCTGAACACATGGGATTCACTGGCAATGTAGCCATGAAATGGTGAAGAGGTGTAAAAGGGCAGAATGCTCATAAACATCCAAAAACACCTCGGATTCACCAGCAGTATAGCCATGAAATGGTGAAGAGGTGGAATAAATCTGCAAGAAAGCAAAAGAGAAATCAGAGATGAATAACTTAAATGAAACAGTATCAGTTATGACATAACAATGTTTATCATTTTTAAAAGGAATATTTAATAGCTCATGCATGATCCTGTTTATTGTATTCTCCTGCTATAAAGTCAAGTGGTGTGTTTACATACCAAAATGCTCAGTGGTTGACAAGATGTTACCTGTCTATTCTGGGTAGGGAGGGCCTTTCTCATTAGAGATTGTGTGGGGAATAAATTAAGGTCCGAGGTTGGGTGGCTAAGTGCCTGATAATGTTTCACCTCTCCCCAAGTTGTCGGATGTACAACAAACAAAAATAAGCTATACATTCAATTGGTTGCCGAAAACAGGTATCTTTACTTTTATGATGTATATGCAAGACTAAGGTAAGATTAATTGAGTTATATCATCATTGCAGTTATTTTACACTTAAGTTGCAAGAGATGGATTATCTAATGGATTGTTATTACAGTCTTTCATTTATATGAATATTGAATATGAGCATATCTTCTAATCTTAAGTTACTACCACAATTAAAAATCAAAAGGAAAAGAATGATACAGTGGCATCTGAAGCCCTATTTGATTCAATGGTATCTGGAGCCCTAAATGATACAGTGGTATCTGAAGCCCTAATTGATACAGTGGTATGTGATGCCCTAACTGACATAGTGGTGTTTAATGGTAATCGTCATTTGATTCTAATATAGTGGTATTGGATGGTAGTTGTTATTTGATATTGTTATAGAGGTATTTGTGGACTAACCTAGGTGGTTGCAGAAGCATCCCTACAATGATTTCTTGATTCAAATTCCATGGTATGTAGATTTTAATTTCTATAGTAAATTCATTGATGGTGTTTTAAGTTCTTAGTTAAAAAATTTTATTTCAATGATTTTAACTGTCAATCTCTTTCATATGAACGAAACTGATTTAACTGTCTTCCTATGAAAATAAAGTAATAACTGTATTTCTTTGAAAATGTTAGTTGTTAATTAAGACCCAGGAAGACTGGTTGTTACAGTATAAGAGGGCATTAAATAGGATCCTCAGCGATCCAAAGGTGGGGGCATATGTTAGGACAAAATTTGGATTATTAATCTCAAGAAAAGATGCAAATCCTGTTGTTGCGACTAATCATAGCAGAATGGATGGTACGACATGGTGGTACCTCCAGGGGTGAGATTATGTGTACCTCCAGCCTTCTTGCCATAAAGATCCCATCACAAGTAAGTTTTTAATTTTTAATTTTTAAGTGTCTTTTATTTTCTTGGCCACTTGCAATGTATATTTTAACACTTAATTTTGCTTGTTTTCTCTCTAAGTTGCTAGCTCTTTTGCTGCTAAGTGGAATTGGAGTGCATATTCCTTTATCCATTCAATGAAGCATAACCGATTGGGCTCCAAAAAAGAAGAAGACTCGGTGTTTGTTCACAACAACTTGCGCCTCCTATCATGTAAGGACCCAAAATACAAGAAGGGGCAAAGAAGCTTTGTTTGCTGACATGGATATGACGATTCAGGATATTGCTAGAGCCACATTGCTAGATGTAAATAATGAGGAGGATGACACAACACTCTAAACTGCTAGTGGAACCGGTTTAGGTTTCAATGATAATGAGGATCTATTACTTGCAGCCACTAAAGACCCCAATGATCCACATTTTTTAGATAATCCATTTGATGATTGAGAACACTTTCATGATTATTGAATCATGTTTCAAACATTATTGAAATACAAGTCTAAGTATTTTTATGAATTCAATGTCATGATTTTCTTTTGAATCATAATGTCTATTTTTGACATTTGGTATTGATGAATGATCAAGCATCATAGATTCACAATATGAAATGATTTAGTTTTAGAAATATATATACTTCTCTTTTTTTTTTTAATATATATACTCCCGAATCATAATGGGAAAAAAATTCATGAATCCACAAATCTGATTCTCAAACCTGAATCTGTCTCTCAACTTGAATCAGCAATTTAGGTTTGAAAATGAAGTTTTCTACCTGTTATGTGTCAGATTTTTTATGTGTGTCTAGATCTTGAATTTATTTGAATTTTGGGAGTTTGGGCATGAAATGCAAGTGGGCTTTTATTTTCATTAAATTTTGGGGTGTTTGAATTTTGGGTGTTTTTGGTGCCCAACTTGTTTTGCGTGCCACCTAGATTTTGCTAGAAATTTGTTCAGAATATCCTTGATGTTGGATTGGATTGTCGTTCATGATTCCAACCATTCCATGCTTTCATCTTGTGGTTTTTGGATTTGTGGATGAACTCGTGCTCCTAGCAAAGTGCCCGATTGAGTTTGTTGTGTTCATATTTTTGCAGCCTTTTGCTTTTGTGATATTCGCCCCAATGCTTGATTGGATCACATTTGGGATGTGTGGTGATCGTGTTGAGATCACACCATGAGCACATTAAGTGTGCTAGATCGAGATCCTGCAGGACTTGCACTATTGGTCTTGGACCAATTGAGTTAAATGATACAATTTGGAGATTTGGGGTTTAGGTGTTGTTGGTTAACAGATTGATCTCTTCAAATTGATTATCAATTTGACTCTCTTCTGTCCAGTTCGAAGAAACCAAGGAAACCAACAGTTAAAGAAATCATTGTTAGATTAAAGATTTTCCTTTAAATTTTAGAGGTACAGCTCCCTCATTCTGAATATGCAATGAATGATGTTTCAACTCCCTAACAATGGGGGTATGCTCTTAACCAGAGAGCAACATAGACCACTAATGGATACTCATCACCATTAAGTACCCACGATTATTTAAAAGCATATGATGTGCTAAATTCTTCACGGCTATGAAAAACCAAACACATCCCAGATTATTGAATCTGCAATTTTATCTCCATAACCATGAAGACCAAATGCAAATGTTTAAACTTTCACCATTTAAGACTACTAATGTACAAATAAACATGAAGATAGAGAAGACGACTTTACTCATAATATCATATAAACATTGATTCCAAAACTCAGTTTAATATCAACACTTAATTCTTCCCCACACTCCTTTATTTATTCCTTACACAGCAAAACCATTTTGGGATAAATCTATCAACAACAATCCTAAATGCCCACTTCAAGTCACACTCAATGGTCTCCGCTGTAGGGGGAAGCCCAGTACCCAAAATTGTCAATCCCTGCAGCTCTACATAGAAAATATGTTAAATAAAGACACACAAGACTATTCATCTCCCTCTTCTCTTCGTTTCTTCTCCTTTTTATTACGAATTCCCAATTGTCTTTGACTCTTCATATTCCCATTAATATAATTCACGAAGGAATAAACATTTTTTCACAAGTTTGTGACATCAAAGTTGTGATGGGAAATATTTTTAGCTAATATAATTCACCACGATACGTGCATCCAAGCCTGTTACTGCAGCTGTATATTATTTGCATATGTAGCCTTGTCCAATTTATATACATGTCCGTACTACAAATATCCAACCACTAAACAAGCTGTCACACGTCCTGCTTTGATGATCAGTCTTATCTTTACTTCTATTTCCTCTAGTTTCTCCATCCACCTTTCAACTGTAGGATGATAGTAAGCATAAATCATTCCAATGATCCAGATATAGCGATCAAGATCCAACCCGAATTGTCGTTCATGCAAGTGTGGATACTGTGGCTTCTTTGGATTTGGACCAGAATATCCCAAAACAAATGTAAAGAGACTCCAGATGAGATCAAAAAAAGCATGTGCATTGGACATATATAATACTGCATGTAGTCATCGAATGCAGCAAAATATAACAAGAAAGTTAAGGCACCACATCATCTGTACAAACCGTGCAAGGCTGAAAGTTAAGGCACCACATCATCTGTACAAATCTGTACAATAAGAAAAATGCCCAAATCCCGTCATCCAGACATATGCAGCAATAAATACACGAGTTGCATTATAAATCTCTGTTGCTGCAAAATAGTGATACATCAAGAATAACAACTGCCTGTTCGCACAAAAGATAACAGATGAAGTTGGTTGGGAGCAGGTCTTGAAACCGTGACTTCCTTCATGCTAACAAGTGTTTTCACCATTGCACCCACGGCTAGCTTTGAGTATCTAGTAGATTGTGCCACATATAAATTTGCTTAAATCCACACTTATAAGAATGTTGTGGAATAAATATCTTGCCCCAATTTCCTTAATATGTTAAGGGCATGAGAAAACAATTTCACCACAGCCGAAACTATATCAATGCACCGTCCTTTTGGTAGGTGCCTATCATTTTCATTTATTGTGAAAACAAATTCTTTAAAATCTATTTCTCTGGGCACGCTAATCACAAGCTCCCTCAGCAGTTTTATAACCATTTTCCGTCAACTGAAGTCACTTGATTAGTAGAGCAGTATTCAGATTGGGGTTAACTCTCTCTTCAATTCTTGAATAGTCAATTTTATCTTCTTTAATAGCATTGTTGTCTTCTCTTTCTTATCTATAAAATTGACAAAAGCTTGCAGTGCATGTAAAATTCTAGATGTGCAGGGCCTTGAGACTTAAGAACTACATTTTGAACTTGATCTTTAAATTTGAGTTCGGAGCATTCGAACTCTGAACCGTGGAGCATTTGAACACTGAACTGTGGACCATGAACTTGAGGTTTGGGATTCAAGTTTAGTTATCTCCTTGAATGCATCTTCTTCACAAAACTTCACAAACTGATTATTAGCCTAAAACCAATGTAATATGCTGAAAGAAATTGAGAAGATTTCCTCATGGAGCTTGATTTTGAAAGTTTAAAAGTTGGGTGCCAAAGGCACGCCAACAGGTTGGCTCTGAATGGGGATGTTTTTTTCTTGCAAAAAGGCAGAGAACTCCAGAATCTTTGGCATAGATTAATGCTTAATCCATTGGGCAGCAGAGTCAATAAGCAGGAACACAAGGAGTTGCTGAGCTGATGCAAGAGCATCTTGGGTTCGCTTGCAATCCTGCATGTTTGAGAGGGATTTTGGTTAATGGTTATGTAGCTTGGTGAATACTGGTGCTCGGCATACACTGGGAGCTCGGCATGGTCTTGGGAGCCCGGCATGGTCTATGGAGCTTGGCATGGTCTTTGGTTGCTCGGCATGGTCTGGGAATTTGGTGTTTGTTTTAGGCCATGTAACTAATTTTCCACAATGAGTTAAGGATGAAAATTTCTGGGATTGAAGAGGGCCTAGATTTCTACCTACGGTTCGAAGCACGAGTTCTAATTCATTCGGAGCTAAGAGATATCATGATTTTACTAAGACATCGATTTTGGGAATTTAATTGTTGTTGTTGGACGACTTGTGGCATTTAATTTATATATTTGTATTTAATTTGTGTTCTAGGCCGACTTGTGGCTTAGATTGGTATAAGTAGGGGTTGGGGGGGGAGTCTTTAGGCATTATTCATCCATTGTGGAGAAGAGGAGGAGCTTGGGAGAGGGAATTTTGAGAAGGGCTAGTAGCTGCGGCTTGGAAAACAAGGGGATTGCTTGGTGGGCTTGCAAGCTCAAGTTGAGATCTTCCTTGGAGGTTTCTACCAGAGTGTGGATGTGGACTAGCTAGGGTTTGGATTTGGATCTTGAGGAATCTTGCAGAACTATTACTTGCTTTGTATCTAGCCATAACCGGGAAGGCCTTACAGCCCGGCACATTGCATGTAATCAGTTATATTTTATGAATATATTATTGTGATTTGGTATCAGATCTTGTGTAATTGCTTCTTGTTGTTGTGTTTCCGCTGTGTGGTTATATAGCTAGGGGCTAGGACATCTCCTCTGGGGATACTCCTACCTTGCACTGCATCATGAGCAAGCAGGTGGTGGGTAACAGGACAGCAAGGGCAAACCTAAATTTTCTATCACCTATAGCAAGCCAAAAATTTATTCACAATTATGTATTGGGGAGTGAACCCCTTACCTCAAGGAAGCATCCCAATGAACCATGCAAAACCATTGACAGGCTGGGAGAAATATGCACCCATTGGGAAGAGAAATGTGGATCCATGGATAGCCAATGAGCTCAAGACAAATTGAAGATTGCATGTGTCAAACTAAATTTTATGCAATAGCACAATTCATACAAGGATTTCTCAAAGAGCCAAACTTCATCATATGCTTTATGAACACAACCAGCTGTCATTTCATGTTTTTCTTTTGCTAGCCGGTAAGAATTTGGATGTACATCCAAACATATGTTGCTCATTTCTTGACACAAATCTGGAAAGTCAACTTTGTCAACCACCAATTTATTATCTATTGAAGACTCAAAAATGATAAAACTCTGCCTGCAAACTTTGTTTCAGATTGTCATTGCTTTGATGCTGGTCAGAGATGCATTGCTTTGATGCTGGTCAGAGATGCCATTATTTCCAGCACTATCGACATTATTCGAGTAAGCAGTCGTGTCTTCTTCTTCAATCATTAAACTTGTTGGCTCATCCTTTTTATGATTCTCAATTTCTTTGGCTGGAAGATTCATCATTCTATTCATAAACAATTCATCATGGGAACAACTCTCTGAGTTTTGTTTTGGAGAACCAATAGCTTGAAGGTATGCTCCTTCTATTTGATTAAATTCTATATGTATTTGATTTTCTTTTAACACCTTTTTGTCGAATTCAGAATAAAGCAATTCAAACAAAGGATTACTTCTGCCCTGGGAAAGTTCATGAAATCCGGATGGCTGAAATAATACATTGTAACTCCAGTTAATTCCTTCTTTAATCTGTTCCAGCTCTTTCGATTGTGTTTCTGTAACATCCCTTCTTGGTTCGAAATTAATTAAATCTCCATCCTAACAGCCCCTGGGTTCATGGGAAATAAGTTCTTCATGAAAAAAAAATTTGCTTACTGATTTTTAAACGTTACATTCTTGACCAGCATCAGCTACAGAGTCTTTTTGGGTAGACATTTTTTCTTCATATAAAGGCTTTCCATTAGTTTCCACACTTGAAATTTCAGAAATCCTTTGAGAGACACCAGAGTTGCAAGTGAAAAGATTTTCTTCAACTTCATTTATGTCACCACTTTCATTCATGGTCCCTGAACAATCTGGATCATCTTCATAATAAAAGTGATATGATTTAGCCATTCAAGTTGCCTATTTCATCATTTTGAAAGTGCTCTTGACCAAAAATTGCCAGAATTCTCAGCTATACAAAATGAAGGTTCGTGTATTTTTGACTGAGAATGACAATTCTTTGCATTTTCTTTGTTGGAAACCATGACAATTTTATCTTGCTCAAGCCATCTCGATAACAATAAATCATCTTCAATTTTAATAGCCTCTTGCTTAGCAATTTCAAGATCACATACCTTACTTCGCTTAAGGTGGAATTTGACTTCAAGATGCATAGCCACAATGAATATTGAAAGTAAATTTTCTTGGCTAGGCTCACTTACTTGTGGGATCTTTGCCAATGTTTGGTTGAACCGATCTATAAAATCTCTCATCTTTCCATCATCTTTCTTCTGGGTTTCGAAGAAGTGACATAACTAAGGGCCTCACATCAACTGTTGGCTTAAACCTTGCAAGAAATTTGTCCTGTAACACATTCCATCCGGTGATGCTTCTATCTTCTAAGTGCTGGAACCAAGTTGCAGCAGTTCCAATGAGAGATTCAACAAAAAGTATGAGAAAAACATTTTCTTCTAAAACTCCACAGGCGACATTAAATGCTCTGATATGACTATCCAGATCTTGACCATTCTCTCCCGAATATTTCGGAAAATATTTTCTTAAACCTGCAGGCAAGGTTGTGTAATGAGGCAAAGCAAAAGGACCAAAACAAGCTCACCATGGCTAGGATGCAAGTAAGGCCATGAATTCAAACTGGAGTTCTAAACCAGAAGATATAACTTTATAGATTCTTCAAAACAGACTCGCCAACCTCAATCCTCGGGGAGGCACCTTCAGATTTCGAAGAATAAAACCCAAGCACCAGCACTTTGATTCTCTCCCCAGTAGAGTCGCTGAAAATCTGTTGGTTAACAGATTGTTCTCTTCAAATTGATTATCAATTTGACTCTCTTCTGCCCAGTTCGAAGAAACCAGCGAAATTAGCAGTTGAAGAAATCATAATTAGATTAACGAGTTTCCTCTGAATTTCAGAGGTACAGCTACCTCATTCTGGATATCCAATGAATGATGTTTCAAGTCCCTAACTACGGGGTTATGCTCTTAACCAGAGAGCAATAGAGACCATTAATGGATTCTCATCACCATGAAGTACCCACAATTATTTAAAAGCATATGATGTGCTAAATTCTTCACAACTATTAAAAATCAAACAAAACCCAAATTATTGAATCTGCAATTTTATCTCCACAATCATGAAGACCAGATGCAAATGTTTAAACATTTAAGACTACTAATGTACAAATAAACAGGAAGATAGAGAAGACGGCATTACTCAGAATATCATAAAAACATTGATTTCAAAACTCAGTTTAATACCGAACACTTAATTCTTCCCCACACTCTATTTATTCATTACACAGCAAAACCATTTTGGGATAAATATATCAACAACAATTTTAAATGTGCACTTCGAGTCACACTCGGTGGTCTCCGCCACAGGGGAAAGCTCAGCACCCAAAATTGTCGATCCCTGCAGTTCTGCATAGAAAATATGTTTAATAAAGACAGACAAGATATTCATCTCCTCTCCTCTTCGTTTCTTCTCCTTTTTATTACAAATTCCCAATTGTCTCTTTTAATTGGGGAATTAATATCTTCGAGTCTTCATATTCCCACTAAAATAATTCACAGCACAGTTTTTCATAAGTTTCTAACATCAAAGCTGTAATGGAAAATATTTTTAGCTAATATAATTCACCATGATACTTGCATCCAAGCCTCTTACTGCAGCTGCATATTATTTATGTATGTAGCCTTGTCCAATTTATATACATGTCCATACTACAAATATCCAACCACTAAACAAGTTGTCATACGACCCGCTTTGATGATCAGTCTCATCTTTACTTCTATTTCCTATAATTTCTCCATCCATCTTTCAACTGTAGGATGATAGTAAGCATAAATCATTCCAATGATCCAGATATAAGGATCAAGGCCCGACCCGAATTGCCACTCATGCAAGCATGGATACTGTGGCTTCTTTGGATTTGGACCAGAACATCCCAAAACAAATGTAAAGAGACTCCAGATGAGATCTCAAAAAAGCATGTGCATTGGACATATATAATATTGCATGTAGTCATCATATGCAGCAAATATAACAAGAAAGTTGAGGCACGCCATCATCTGTACAAACTGTGCAAGGCTGAAATCTTTACTCACATAACAATAAGAAAAATGCACAAACCCCGTCATCCAGACATATGCAGCAATAAATACATAAGTTGCATTATAAATCTCTGTTGCTGCAAAATAGTGATACATCAAGAATAACACCTGCCTGTTTGCACAAAAGATAACAGATGAAGTTGGTCGGAAGCGGGTCTTGAACCCGTGACTTCCTTCATGCTAACAAGTGTTTCCACCATTGCACCCGCAGCTAGCTTTGAGTATGTAGTAGCGGTTAAGTGTATTAAAGCAACATTTCTTGCAGGTTACCTGTAGATTGTGCCACATATAAATTTGCTGGTATCCACACTTATAAGAATGTTATGGAATAAAATATCTTGCCCCGATTTCCTTAATATGTTAAGGGCACAAGAAAAAAAATTGACCACAGCCGAAAATATATCAATGCACCGTCCTTCTGGTATGTGCCTATCATTTTCATTTATTGTGAAAACAAATTATTTAAAATCTATTTCTCTGGGCATGCTAATCACAAGCTCGCTCAGAAGTTTTATAACCATTTTCCGTCAACTGCAGTCACTTGATTAGTAGAGCAGTATTCAGATTGGGATAACTCTCTCTTCAATTCTTGAATAGTCATTTTTATCTTCTTTACTAGCATTATTGTCTTCTCTTTCTTATCTATAAAATTTGCAAATGCTTGCAGTACGTGTAAAAGTCTGGATGTGGAGGACCTTGAAACTTAAGAACTGCATTTTGAACTCGATCTTTAATTTTGAGTTTGGAGCATTCGAACTCTGGACCGTGGAGCATTTGAACACTGAACTGTGGACCTTGAACTTGAGGTTCGGGGTTCAAGTTCAGTTATCTCCTCTAATGCATCTTCTTCACAAAACTTCCCAAACTGATTATTAGCCTAAAACCAATGTAATATGCTGAAAGAAATTGAGAAGATTTCCTCTTGGAGCTTGATTTTGAAAATTTATAACGTTGGGTACCAAAGGCATGCCTACAAGTGCCTGGGATGGAGTGGCTCTTCAATGTGTACTCGAGAAAAAAGGGGCTCCAACATAACCTTGCTTGAGTTCTTAAAAAGCAACTGACAACCATAAATAACTAATTGAGTAAACTTAATATAAGATTAGTTTGGTGTCTTAAGACTACCTTTTTGTCATTTAAGGACATATGGTATGTCTTGTTGTCATCTATGGACGTTGATTGGCCTAGTACCTTGTCATCATTTAAAGACGTAGATATGGTACTGATTAGCCTTGCCATCTACAAATGTTGATGTAGTGTAGTAGAGCATCCTTAATGAGAAAAGGATAGCTCCAAGCTACACGGAGCTCATGATGTCGTGTGATGACACTCCATTCCTGACTAACCTCTCCTTGCTTTGTATGCTCTTGTCACCTTGGGTGTTGTGTCACCTTGGGTGTTGTGTCACCTTTGGGTCTTACATATTGTATGGTGTGTGTGTAGCCCTCACTTGAGTGTTCTCTTCGACTATGGTCAGGTTACTATCTCTACGAACATGATGGGTTGGGCATGCATATATCATATGGTAGGGAGGCATTGCTTGACTATACCACTACTAGTGACAGGCTTCCTCATCTACAGGGTTGGAGCTTGTGTACTCAACTTTCTTACTACATGCATTTTGATGTTGATTTAGTCTTGTAGATTTATGTTGTATATATATGTTTATGATGCAATCGAATGATTAGCACCTCGATATTTGTATATCTAGTACTCCCAGATGTGGAGTTAGATTCTTTTCATTTCATACACTACCAATCTTATACACTAATCAATGAATTGTCATGCAAATAGGATTCTATCGTATTAGAAGTGTTCTATTGTACGACCTAGGATACTCTATTGTGCGAGAAGTGTTTTGTCATATAACTCAGGAGCTTTTGTCATACAAGGCCCACTCCTATGTTGTACTAGGCCTATTTTTTGCTCATACAATAATCTGTTGGCTTTGTCACTTCCTAATTTAGGAAACTTCAGCCCATGATCAGGGAAAACTAATTAGTGCTTTAGGTACCCTTTAGGAGATGAGGTCACCCTATACAAAACAAAACAACTTATAATTGCAGGTGAAGTGTCTTCATGTGTTACTTATGTTTTGTTTTATAGACAGATTGGTAAATGCACCTGTATGATTAACCATTGTAGGAATTGTACTTTGGGTTTAAAATGAACACCTCGCTTGGAATTGTAGTGAAGAATCTCACTCTTATGATTCTTGATTGTTATCTAACTCTCATGAAATGATCTCAATAACGTGTGTGGCTTGGGAATTTGTGGAAGTGTTAGGAAGACTTTCGCTTGTGTTTGAGAGCATGGAGTGATGCCATGTTCCATGAGTTCTTATTTTGTTGATGCTTTTGGTTGCACTTGGTTACTCTACAATGTTGTAGGTAACTTTTTTATATCAAAAAAATTGTTTGTTGCATGTTTATCCTTGTTCCAAGGATTCTCAGGCAGGGTATTACACCTTATATACGAACAATGTGACTACAAAGAAGGGGACACAAGAAAGTAAGATAGTGAGCCAAGGCATTTTGACTTAGATGCTTTCATTGCCCACTTTGTTGCACATGATGTTAACAATGATTATAAGCCAACTAATGAGCATAAAAGTGCTAGTGGGAGTGCTAATGCCAGTGTCAGTGCTAGTGGCACCATTTGTGGTTCTTCCATTTTTACCAAGACATACATTATCTAATATGGATGTTGATGATACTTTTGACAATCCATATGATATTGATCAATGATGGTCGATTGATGATACTAGACATATTAGTTTTTGACTTAAATATATCACAATATTCAAGTTTGACTAATATTTGTATATTAATATGGTGGTGTACTTTCAACTTAATCGCTATTGCAAATGTGTCTGTATTTCTACTTTTTATATTTTTTGTATGCACAAACCCAACCCCAACAAAAAATTTGACTGCAAACTAAACCTCGAACTTGAACCCAAAGCCATAAGCTCTATCTAGTATTACCCCTACCTTGTAGATTCAAAGTATAACAACGAGCAATATGCTCAAATTGTGGTTTGGTTTTGCAAACTCAGTAAGAGGACTAAAACATTCATATCATAAACTTACATGTAAACCAATATAAATTGACTCAACATTCATTCCCTCTTGTTAAGGTTTATGGATCACTGCAAATATGTTAACATTGCCTCTTCGGTATATGTTTTCCAAGAGCGGCAATCTCCCTCTTATATTGTGGAAAACACATGGAGAGACATGTCTCTTCGTGGCCAATGTCTATTCATTATTATTTAATTAATATAACAATTAATTATTTAACTATATGTATATATTATATCTCACATATATAATATAGATATCTTCAATTTAGTCTTATGGATTTATTTAACTTCCTCTTAGCTAGGGAGAATAAGCACAGAGATATTATGCCATTGGTAATATACGAAATGGCAAAATTTAAGTGATATCTTTGATCAAAAGATATCCACCACTTTGATATCACCTTCGATATCATGAGTATTGGCCTCTAGAATATCAACATATGATATTCACCAAATACTTTGAGTAATGGCATGCAGAATATCAACACATGATATTCACCAAGTACTCAATAAGGTAATGGCCTGCAAAATATCAACATATGATATTCACCAAATATCTATCATATACCTATACAAACAACTCATAGATCATAAAATGAATGACATCTAACACTTAGTTGTTGATTTACAAGATCTAATTTATCATGATTTAAGTTATTGTAAGATTGTCACGTTCCAATTACTTTTGCTAATACAAGTGATTACCATTTGGAAGTTACTATGAAAATAGACATAACATATGGGACAGGTTTGGGGTGAAATGCCCACCTATAATAGCCTATTGGCTAATAATTATTCGGAAGTCATCACTTCCTCACGATGTACACAATGTAATGTTTTGTTTCCCTGTATTGGATGTCGTGGTACTCTTACCCTCTTCTGATCTCTAATTCCGCCCACGACAGGTTGCTGGAAGGGACCGTACAGTAGGATGGAGTGCGACCAGATGGCGTATAGTTAGGAAATTGGTTTAGGGAGTTAATGTTTTAGTCATACGATGGCAGCAAGGATGAGTCTGTACGGTGGCAAGGATAGGTCCGTAGGGTGGAGGTGGAGAGGTGGCGTACAGTGTGACTACGTACATGTAACAGGAAGTTGTACGGTAGAGTGTTGTATTTGTACGGTGAGGAGGGAAGATATCCATACGGTAAAAATGGAGTGAGTGCCAAATGAGGGGAAGAGCAACGTACGGTGAGGATTACCTAGTAGCCGTACAGTATGGCCGTACACTGTGTTGCTTGCAGTTAAGTCGTAGAATTTGCAGAGGGGCGTATGATGTGTGTGGATTGAGCTACCAACTAGATGCTAGAACAATATATTTGCCAATATGCCAATTAACGCCAATACACATGTTTCAATCCAATCTCTAGAGATATCTATGTGAATTTGCAAACAAGATAGTGAATGGATTTGCCAAATCTGAGCAAGTAATACAGAGACGGAATAGGGTCAGATTTGAATCCCACCAAAACCGAAAAGCCAAATAGGGAAGATCTTTCACTTTTGAAATGGCGAACAATAGAGAATCCCAACGGGAATTCGCAGTACAAAGAATAATAAACCAAATCGCATACCAACTACTACCTACATGCCATGCTTAAATACCTATTGGAAAATTTTCCAAGGGTTTACAAAGATAGCCATCGGCCACACCTACCTACAGAAACAATAAAAATGGGTCCAAGATATACTAAATCAATCAGCCCATTAATGAAGGTTTGACTAATTATTTATTTTATGACAGGAACATTACAGTCCTCCCATCCCAAACCTTGCTTGTCCTGAAGCAAATGCAATGCCCGACACTACAAAATGTGTTCACCTTCCCAAGTCATGTCGTTCAACGGTAAGTGTTTCTAGCATACCAATTATTCCTTCAAAATATGGTTCCGCAAGGTCTTCTCACGTACATCAATGATCTTAGTTCGTTCCAATATGAGCTTCCCTTCCTCATTGAGCTCTACAGTTGTCGTGATGTTCTATCCCACAGCTTTCTTCAGGCACAAGACATGAAAAACGTTATGAATGTGGCTTCCTTCTAGAAGTTCCAGCTCATAGGCGACTTCAACGATGTGACGAGCTACACAATAAGGGCCATAAAACTGTGGCTTCAATTTTTCTTTCCCTTTTGCCTTCAATGAGGATTGCATGTATGGCTCGAGTCTGAGATAGACCAAGTCTCTTACTCCAAAACTTCTCTCGATTCGATGTCTATCGATGTACATCTTTTGTTGATTTTGTGCCCTTTGTAAGTTCTCTTTCAAGTATCTCAGGATGTCTTGCCTTTCCTGAATCCAATCCCTCACCTTTGGTGTGCACCTATAACCCAACACCATGTCGATGAATAAAAGGGATTTATACTCATATAGTGCTTTGAAGGGTACCATCCCGACGAACATGCAATAAGTGGTATTGTAATAGTATTCCCCCGAATGCATCCATTTGACCCATGCCCGTTGTGCCAAAACGTAGTTCCGAAGGTAGCCTTCTAGCCACTTGTTCACAATCTCCGTTTGTCCGTCTGTTTGAGGGTGGTAGCTCGTACTTTGCGACAATTTTGTTCTTGCCAACCGAAACAATTATGTCCAGAAAATACTGATAAACTACCCATCTCTGTCACTGACAATGTTTCAGAGTAACCTGTACAGATGAAAAAACTTCTCTAAAAAATAGGTTTGCTACCTGCGCAACCTGAAAGTTTGAGGAAATGGCGAAGAAGTGTGCATACTTCATCAGCTTGTCCACTAACACAAAGATACAATCCTTCCCATTTACTTTAGTGAGTCCGGTGATGAAGTCCATAGAGATGCTTTCTCACTTCCATTCTAGTATAGGTAAGGGCTGCAGTAACCCAGCAGGTAAAGTGTGTTCGGATTTGTTTTGTTGGCAGACTCCACATTCCCGTACACACTGCAATACATCTCCTTTAAGTCCCATCCATGAAAACCTCTCCCTGAGTTGTCTATAGGTTTTGAGAAACCTTGGGTGCCCGACCAAGCGTGAGTCATGTATTTCCTTCAAGATTTTCTGCTTCAACTTGGATTCAGGCACCAAGTATATCCGATCCTTATAGTAAATGATGTCATCCACCACCTTGTATCGGTCATCCTGAGTGTCGTCGTCCATTAGCTTACATGCAAATGTGTTTTTGGAATATTCCACCAATAAGTGTGCTTTCTAGTCAGCTAAGATCTGAGATAGTAAACAGATGGCAGCTTTTCTTGACAAGGCATTTGCAACCACATTGTTCTTCCCCTTCACATATTCAAATGTCGAAATCAAAAGATTGAATCTCACTTACCCATTTTTGTTGCCTTTCGTTTAGATCTCGTTGCTCCAGAAAATATCTCAAACTATTATGATTGGTACGAACAATAAACTTGGCACCTACTAGATACTGTCGGAATTTGGTTAGTGCATGCATGATGACTAACATCTCTTTGTCATAAATGGCTAACATCGCTTCTTTTAACTTATCAAAAGTGCATTTCGCTCTTTCATTCCATTGGAAGGAGCCTTTCTTAGTTAAATCTGTTAATGGTGCACTGAGTTAAGAGAACCCGCTTACAAACCTCTAGTAGTAACGGCACAGACCTAAGAACCCTCGCAACTCAAAAAGCAATTTTGGTGGGGGCCAATCCAAGATCGCTTGAATCTTCTCTTGGTGGACCTACAATCCATATTTGCTAACAACGTGCCCTAAGTATAATATTTTTGTCATTCTAAATTAACACTTGAATTGCTTAACGAACAAGGACTGAGCCTTCATGATCCCTAGGACTTTATTCAAGTGTTTCAGGTGTTCTTCCCTAGTTTTGTTGTAAATAAGCAATTTTGGTGGGGGCCAATCTAGGATTGCTTGAATCTGCTCTTGGTGGACCTGCACTCCATATTTGCTAACAACGTGCCCTAAGTATAATATTTCTATCATTCTAAATTAACATTTGAATTTCTTAGCGAACAAGGACTGAGCCTTCATGATCCCTAGGACTTCATTCAAGTGTTTCAGGTGTTCTTCCCTAGTTTTGTTGTAAATAAGGATATCATCAAAGAATACCAACAAATACTTACGCAGTTGTTTGTTGAAAATGCGATTCATGCAAGACTGAAAAATAGTTGGTGCATTCATTAATCTGAATGGCATGACCAGGAACTCATAATGCCCATAGTGATAGCGGAAAGTCGTCTTCTCCGCGTCTTCTTCCTGCATGCGGATCTAATGGTACCCGAAATGAAGATCTATTTTAGAAAAATAAATTGCCCCATGCAACTCATCCAACAATTCATCGATCCTAGGAATAGGGTATCTGTCTTTTATTGTCTTCTTATTCAACGCACGATAGTCCACACACATGCGCATCATCCCATCCTTTTTTACCAAAACCACTGATGATGCAAAAGGACTAGAGCTAGGACGGATCCATCCTTTCTCGAGCAGTTCCTAAATCATCTTCTCAATCTCATCTTTGAATTTCTTGGGATGACGATAAGGCGTGACGATAACTGGTTTGGCACTGGCTTCCAACTCGATGGTGTGTTCAAACCCGCAATGGGGGGGTATGTCAGAAGGAATGTCTATAAAAACTTCATCATGGGTTCTCAAAATATTTCGAAGGTTATCATCCCAGCGAGGGGTCTGTTGTCCTTTTATAGGTTTCGTCGAAACGAAACAATGCGCAACCCATGCAATGTCATCATGCCAAAAATTGCCTCCATCTATTATGTTAAAACTTCCTTCGGTCCCTCATTGGCCATTCCATAGAGAACAACCTTCTTCCCATCGACAAGAAAAGTGAAGTCCATTTGTTTGAAGCTCTGAGTGTATTCGTCAAGTGTCTCCATCCACTATATGCCCTGAATAACCTCCATATCATCCAAGTCCACTATAAAGAAATCCTCTGCCACAGTGTGGTTAGCCATGGTGATACTTAGTTGGGGAACAACGTGTGTACAGGGGAGAATTGTCCCTCCGGCAACCTTGACCTAGAATCCTACGTGCATCTCAATAGGTAGACCTCTTCATTTCACCAAAGATTGGATTATGAAGTCTAGAGTGGCTCCGCTATCAAGCATCACCATGACCCTTTGTCTTTGAAGGGTTCCCCATAAATGAAATACCGTACACCTCAGGCTCTTGGCTAAGGTGATGGTTCCTTCACGTCCTACCAATGCTGCAATTCTCTTTGTACAATTCAAATTAAACATTTTGGTGTCCTCATGGGAATGGTTGTCTTCTATAGGTGAATCCTCCTCATCATCCTCATCATCGGATACGACTTCAATATAGTGTATTTTCCCCTTACCAAGGCATTTGTGCCCAAGCTCCCATGGTCCCTTACAACTGAAGCATAATTTCTTCCTTCGTAGCTCTTGTCTGGTAGCTTCGTCCAACGAAGGCTTCTTCGGCAGAGGTTTGTTATCTTTGTCCTTTCGAAATACTAGCGGTTTGGAGTGTGAATGACCTCAAGAGGATGACAATGATGATGATGCCATGCTCCACGCCTTTTTAACAGCCTCTGAAAGGGTAGCAGGATTGAAACCTTTTACCCAACCCCTTAATGGTTTCGTCAGTCCATCCATTAAGAGCACTCACCGTCTCCTTTCGGAAATGTCCATGACCAAAACAGAGTTTCTGAAATTCTATGTGTACTAGTCGACCGATCCAGTTTGCCTCAATTGTGCTAATTCTTTGGAATTAAGTTATGGATCTTTACCATCAAATCGATCTATCAATCTTTCAGTGAATTCTGCATAAGTATTTCTTTGGTCATGCCCAAGTGTGATGGTGCCATGATGCCACCATTCATGTGCCACTCCCTCCAAGTGTAGCGTTGCAAATTTCATTGCTTCTTCTTCTGGCATTGGACTAAGTTAGAAGTATCGGCCTTCATTACCCATGCTTGAGCAGATATGGTCTGGATCCGTCAAATGGTGACAGATTTACCTTACTCAACTTTCTTCTGAGATCATCGTTAAAATATCCTCAATTTCCGCCTCTGGAATATGTCATTCTCAGTTCTGCGTAATCTTTGTAGGATATGTCTTCCTCCAAATTTGCATTCTTCCAGTCTTCTCTCAACTATCCTTGAACTTCCTCAAAGTTTGTTTGCTTTCCTCCGAGTGGTACCTCTGTCCGTGGAGGAAAAAAAGGCATGGAAGGTCGAGAGTGTGTCGGATGAGGGTTTGCCTTACCCGACATTGAGTCCGCACAATGACCATTTTGTTCACCGGATATTTTATTATCTGCCAATTTCCTGAGAGTTTCTTCCATAAGTCGCTAAGTATCATTGATCTGCGCCTGATTCCTTGAAAGATCTCTTAGTATTGCCATGAGTTCAATAGCACTGGGTTCTTGTTCCATCATGCTATCAACTGAATGGGATATTCTTCTCTTCCGGCTCTAAACTCTCATTCACTGTCCACAAGTTGGCTGGATGATTGGCTCTGATACCACGGTAATGTTTTGTTTCCCTGTATTGGATGTCGTGGTACTCTTACCCTCTTGTGATCTCTAATTCCGCCCACGACAGGTTGCTGGAAGGGACTGTACGGTAGGACGGAGTGAGACCAAATGGTGTACAGTTACGAAATTGGTTTAGGGAGTTAATGTTTCAGTTGTACGATGGCAGCAATGATAGGTTCCTAAGGTGGCAAGGATATGTCCGTACAGTGGAGGTGAAGAGGTAATGCACAGTGTGGCTTCATACATGCAACAGGAAGTCGTACGGTAGAGTGTTGTGTTCATATAGTAAGGAGGGAAGAGATGTTCATACGGTAAAAATGGAGTGAGTGCCAGGTGAGGGGAAGGGCAACATACGATGAGGATTGCCTGGTAGTCGTACGGTATGGCCATACACTATGTTGCTTGCAGTTAGGTCATGGAATTTGCAGAGGGGCATACGATGTGTGCGGATTGAACTACCAACTAGATGCTAGAGCAATATATTCGCCAATATGCCAATTAATGCCAATACAAATGTTTCAATCCAATCTCCAGAGATATATATGTGAATCTACAAAGAAGATGGTGCACGGATTTGCCAAATCCGAGCAAGTAATACAAAGATGGAATAGGGTGAGGTTTGAATCCCACCAAAACTGGAAAGCCAAGTAGGGAAGATCTTTCACTTCCGAAATGCGAACAACAGAGAATCCCAACGGGAATTCGCAATACAAAGAATAATAAACCAAATCGCATACCAACTACTACCTACATGTTGTGCTTAAATACTTGTCGGGAAACTTTCTGAGGGTTTACAAAGATAGCTGATGGCCACACCTACCTATGGAAACAAAAAAAATGGGTCTAAGATATACTAAATCAATTGGCCCATTAATGAAGGTTTGATTAATTATTTATTTTATGACGGGAACATTACCCACAAGGGGTATGTGTACATCGATTGGCTAATATTATTTGGAAGTCAGACAATTCAATAGCTTTTAGAGACTTAGGTCAATTGTTGAAAAGATGCATGCAAGTTTATATAAGATGGTTGTATCTATTTTTTGTTTTTAAAATTGTGCCTAACATCATGAAGACTTAGTTTACTATAGACAATTGTTGCGTCGAACAAGTTTGGGGAGAAATGCCCACCTATAATAGCCTATCGGTTAATAATCATTTAAAAGTCATCACTTCCTCATGATGTACACAAGGGGTAGGCCATTAAAATCATACAGTCACACATATGGACTTTTGAACTCCCTCTAAATATCAATCATCTTAGCTTCTCATCCAAAGTTACCTTTGAAGAAGTATCAAACTCTTTGAATCTGATATTAATCTCCCTCTTCCTAAAAGAACATACTCGGAGGAAAAGATCAAGGTAAATAGCTCTTATAGTACATATGAAAAAATAAAAGAGAGAGACTACAATAATACTGAAGGATAATAAATAGTTATATGTACACCAACATCCTTGATTGTCCTTGTCATTGTTGATGTGGTAATTATATATATAATACTAATTTTTTTCATGCTTATACTTAAGATATTATATTGATCTCAAAAAATATCAACCATTTCTTAAATAAACATTATTTATATAACTTATCTATTTTAACAAATTTACTATGTTGTGATATTGCTATCAAGATTTAACTGTGTGATTTTTGAGTCAAACGCATTGACCCATATTTCATGAGAAGTGATTCAACATGAATCCATCTCTCATGAGAATAAATTTACAATGTTCTACACTGATGCATTCATATAATTTGTTACCAAATATACTTCTAATTATAATATCCATATCATATTAAACATATAAATGACTATTTATGAAATGTTCATTACCAATAAGGCATACCTTAACTCACCTTTGATGTGTGGATCTGATGTCCTTTCACCCTCGTTAGTTTTCCCATTATCTAATGCAGCATCAATCTTATAATCTCCCTTGCTTACATGCACACACTTTTTAATAGTTTGTGCATTTATACACATTGATCAGTTCCCTCAGCTCTTCACCTATACTTTGTTCTCTTTTTTATCATTGCTCAGGCTCGATGTTTACCACCATATGTATGCCCGTACTCCACTCTTTCATTACCTTATTTTCTCATAAGAATTCGTACCATGAAGATACCACATGTCTAGTTTGGCAACTACCTTGACTTGAACTGCCTCCCTAATTATATCACATGGGCATAATATTTTCTCTTGGTTCGGTGATAGGTCATCTCCTTATATATCGGTCAAGTGAATTTTCCTTATATTTCTTTTACTTCTTGCAAAATTGGTTGGAGCCTGAACCCTTAGAACCTCATGTCATATAAATATGATAAGTGTCCTTCACCATACACATCAAAGGGTGGTCACTTTGAATGGTCCCGATCTCTTCTTTAATATCATTGATGTCAGTGTATGGGGAATTTTGTCCCTATTTTTAGTTGCTATCACAACGTGGATGTGTTTTTCATTAATGAATTTTCGTTAACTCTGTCTTCGTCAACGATGGTCTCCTTAGTATGCGAAGGTATTGATCAAACTATTTCTTGTTTCTCATTAATTTCCAACGCCCAACTATAATAGATGCTTTGTGATATGTTTTATTATTCCTTATATCCATCGATATCTTTAATCGTTTTGTATTCCCACTGCGATTTATCTTTACTTATTTTATTCTTTCTCCTCTTCTAAGCGTTGATCTCCCCTTTTGTTTCATTATGTCTTAATCTCCTGCAAAGGATATGCTATCCTGTAAACGCTCATTCGTGTGTCTTGTCCACTCCATAGGTGGGTGTCACGCCTCAGTGATAGGGTCTAAAGGAGAAACGGATGTCACAGAGGCGCAACAACTTCAAACCTATGATAACCTCCACCTGATTCACTTTCATGAACTGAGGATATCTCACCTTTCTGAAAATCCTTGAAACCACCAATGCTCATTTGATGCAACAAACAGTCATCCGGCTGGGTTGTTAAGGAGCCGCTCACGCCAAGCTGAGCATTTTGAGGCACCTATGCAAGGCCAAGACCTTCCCACCATGCAACATAATGTCCACCACCAATATTGGATAAAACAAAAGAAGTTGGAGCTAGTAATACCAAAACATGTCCTCATACATTTGCAATTTGGCTCTGATACCATAATAAGATTTCGAGATCACTGTAAATGTTTTAGCATTGCCTCGTCGGTATATGTTTTTCAAGAGCAGCAATCTCTCTCTTATATTGTAGAAAACACATGGAGAGACATGTCCCATTCATTATTATTTAATTAATATAACAATTAATTATTTAACTATATATATATATATATATATAATATTGTAGAAAACACATGGAGAGACATGTCCCATTCATTATTATTTAATTAATATAACAATTAATTATTTAACTATATATATATATATATATATATATATATATCACACACACACATATATATCTTCAGTGTAGTCTCATGGGTTTATCCAACTCAAGCTACCAAACATTAACACCTCTCCCTTTCTCTCAACAAGCTTTCACATATAAGAAAAGCACAATAAAGGAGTAGGCAACAAAAAGCCAATCTTAACAATAAGCATATGCATATAGCAAGGAAGTGTTTTGACTCAAAAATGTACCTCAAAACTAAATGCACAATCAAAGGTGTGTCTCTCCCATTTTTCACTAGTTTGTCCCTCTACTTGATCACATTTTCCTTACTTTTCTTCTTTCCAACTTTTTCTGGTTACTACCAGAAATCAACTTAGAGACAATGGAGCCCAAGATGAGCCCTACCTCCCTTCCATCTTAATATCCTTTGTTATGGACGAACACAAAACAAACCCAACCCCAAATAAATGTTTGACCACAAAACAAACCTTGAACCTGAGCCCAAATTCAAATCAGTAACTTGGGCCATAAGTTCTATCTAGTTTTACCTTTACCTTGTAGATCCTAGTGTAACAAGGACTGCTCAATTCTTGATTTGGTTTTACCCTTTCCCAAACTGAGTAGAGGACTCAAATATGCATATCATATCCTTACATGTAAACCAATTACATTAGATCAATATTCATATCCTCTCCCTTTCTCTTGGCAAACTTTCACACACAAGAAAAACCCAATAGAGGAGTAGACAACAAAAAGCCACTCTTGACAATAAACATATGCATATAGCAAGGAAACAAGGCTTTCACTCAAAAATATACCTCAAAACTAAACGAACAATTGAAGGTGTATCCTCTTCTATTCTTCACCAGTTTGTTTCTCTCTACTCGGTCACACTTTCCTCCTTTCTTCTTTCCAACTTTTGCTGCTTATTATCAGAAACCAGCTTCAAGCCAATGGAGACCAGCCTTGGTTCAAGAATTCAATGAAATTATGGATGCAATTTTACCATGTCTCTCCACTAAAAGGAATCGATAAGACATATAATAGTAAGGTCAGTTGTCAAGTGATTGAATCCATCTTCACAAAAATTGCTTCCCTTAGCCGTTAATTTTACAAAAACAAATGTTAGCGAATGGCTTCCTCAAATCCTCTACTACCCGCCATCCTTCTCAAAATAATCCAAAGCTTCCTCTTCTTCTAAGTGATCAGATCTAGTGCAGTTTTATGAGATCACATCCCTACCACATTCAGATTCCTTGAATCCTTCCTTCAAGACTATTTAGCATTTGTTGCATAAGGGTCAGTTCACTAAAAACTTCAGTGCACAGTTAGTGCGCAAAAGATAATTAGTTTCGCAAGAAGGGAAATATGAAAATATAAAAGAATTATAAAGTGGAATATGGATGAAACACACAACTTCACGTAATATAGAAGTTTAGTTCACTCAAAAGAATTGACAACAAACGCCACAATAAAATAACCAGAAATATCCACCAATCCAGCCACCTATTATCAAACTTTCTGTACAAACGAAGCAGTAAGGTAATTCATGATGATTAAATTCTTAACAAGGAACAAGCTGTAATTGCATCATGAATCTCAAAATCACAATCATACCAAGGATGCATATGTAACTTTTTATTAAACTTTGGCATACCTGGCAAATATGCTTTTGTGCATTACTCAACATAAAACAAATTTATTTTTATCTTGCAAATACCTTTCACCAAAAAACATAACTATGCATGCGTGTGTACTGTTAACTTTCATGATAAGCTTCTTAGAATATTTTAAGAACCACTAAATTTTTATTTTATTGATTGGTAATTTCAAATTTAAATCCATGCTCATTCAAACCAGGTGAAAAGATCTTAGAAGATAGGAACTGAAAAAATAGGGTGAGCAAAAAATTATTAATTCAAAGTAACTTGCAAAACAGTAACAGTGGAAGGACATCGCAAAGATAGATAACCAGACACTTTAATGGCAGGAAAAAAACATAATAAAATATATTTCCATCTAGATTTGATCTAACTGGTAGCAAGCAGCGGCTATCACCAATGGCCATAAATTTAATCTCTACCAGTATAGATAGCAAAGATAGTATAAAGCAAGCTCGTTTTTGCCTGGAAAAGGAGGGTTGACAGCACCAGATAGCTGTGAACATTTATATCATATTGATTTCTAATCTCTATCCCCATAGAGAAATCAAATGTGAGATACCAAACATTCAAATCACACATTTAACTAGTTTCTAAAGTTTAAATTTGGAAAGTAGAATGAATCTCCTTAACAGTATTGGACTCCTATAAGATTTTAATTCTTCATGATACATGTGTGACGCATGCAAATGCTACACTTTTCTGTCCATCAAAGTCAAAAACTGATTATATGAAGCTCTTCTGGCTTTAATTTTTTCTCACAAAAGTTGTCTCACATGCATTTTTGACAATTACCATGCAGAAGATACCATTATATTGTTCATGGTGGGTGTGGACTCGAGAAACCATAAAGCTATTTTCTTGTTACAATGCATGCAGTATATGTGAATCAAGACCTCCATTGGTCGTATTAAAATATTGATTTATTCATCCACAAAAATGGCAAAAGCCACTTGTTGAAGGCTTCAGCCATAAACTGATAAGGTGCCTTACATGG
This sequence comes from Cupressus sempervirens, assembly GCA_028749045.1. Taxonomy (NCBI): domain Eukaryota; kingdom Viridiplantae; phylum Streptophyta; class Pinopsida; order Cupressales; family Cupressaceae; genus Cupressus; species Cupressus sempervirens. Next base: position 566,582,422 of record CM053783.1, on the reverse strand, counting down.
AAAATGGGCAAATATGGATATAACAAAAATCTCTGTTACCAGGATTGAAGAACACAACACAATAACATCATTATTTTGAATTTTCTACTCTTCTTCCATTTTCAACTTCACAACATTTGTAATCAGAAGTGAAGCACTGAAGAGTGGAAAGAATAGAGGAGACAGCCTTTACAGTAAGAAGGCCTGCATCTAGTGACAGAGTATCCATAAGTTCAACATAACAAAATAAAAAAGCCATGTAGGCTTTGTGTTTAAATGGACTGGCCAAAGGGCGAATTCTTGAATTCTCCAACTACTAATTAAGTCAAGGAATTAATAAAGATTACCTGTGGGCCTGAGAAGGATAAAGAAAAGTTCTAAAGGCATGACTAATAAACTTCCATATGCCACTGCTTATTCTTCTTAAGCTGTGAAAATCTCTGATCCCAATCCTCTCCTCTTTCCTCTGCAACCCGTCTCAAGGTGTCTTGAATTCCAGGCATCATGCCCTTTAGTCCACAGAAATAAATATGAGCACCCTTGTCAAGAAGCTGGAAAATTTCATCACTGTACTCTTCAATTTTATCTTGCACATACATCTTGCCACCTTTCTTGTTCTTATGTTCCCTGCTCAATGCAGTATCATATCTAAAGTTGTCAGGGTACTGCTTCAAGTACTCTGTGAACTCGTCATGGTAAAGAAGACTATCGGTGTTGGCAACACCTAAGAAAAGCCATGCAAGACCTCTAAATTTGAAGGAAGAAACGTCTTCCATAAACATTCTCCGTAGGTATCCCCTAAATGGAGCTATTCCAGTACCAGTGGCTATCATGATATGTGTCGCACTGGGATCATTTTCAGGTAACAGCATCACTTTACCGGATGGACCTATAAACAAGAATAAGATTGTGAATTTCAGAAGGTTTTGATGTTGCTTTGATCTGATACAAGAGAAAATTGAATCTGGAAATGATTAGGATATCTACCTGTAATCTGGACCTTGTCTCCCGGTTTGCTATCACAGAGATAATTGCTGCAAACACCATTCTTTGAAGGATCCTCCTTCCCGGTCTCGGGGTCATAGTAAACAGCTCTTCTAACACACAAGCTTGCTGTTTTCCCATCAAAAGAATCTCCATATCTTGTGGAAGCAATGGAATAAAGGCGAACAGTATGAGGGGTGCCAGGTTTTTTAGGGTTCTCGCCCTATACAAACCAAATTTTATTATTAACAAAAAAAATCAAAATGCTTGTGCATAGCAAAAGAAAACAGGAAAATGCACGAGAGATGCAGAAATCACATCCTTACAGGAGGTATGACACCATAGCTCTGGCCTTCCCAATACGGCACATTTCCTTCATGACCAATTACAATATGACAAGTCTCTCCGGGGGCTTTTGGACCAACAAGCCTTTCCACGGAGACAATAGTTGCCGTATATGGCTCTTTAGGTTTGTATAAATTCAAAGGAGGCCCCTTTGCATCATCCAGTGTCACGGGGACAACCGAAACCTTCGACTTTGCACTCGCCTGTTGCACTGTCATGCATACTTTCAACTGGCTCTTAAGACATAGTTTCTTAGAGGGCCGGATTGTCCGTACTGAAGGAGTCAATTGCAGAGTTGAGTGCTTAAGAAAACAAAGAACAGAAAGACATGTACAACGAAATTCATCAGACTAAGAGATTTAAATGTTGGTAATCGGATATTATAAATGGTACGCCCAAACGAAGCAGGCCAGTTAATCTACTCACCTGAAATTTACAGCTACTAAGAGGCTTGTCATTGGATGAAGAGATCAGATGAGACTTACAGAAGGCATCCTGCGTGTCATTTCAAAAACAAAATGAGGATTACGCTAAAAGGGGAAAAGACCTTGTAGGATTTTGCTAGTTTCTAAATTACCAGCTTCCATATAAAAATTCCAACACAAATTCTCAAGACAACCAGAAACAATTACAAAACAACATTTTCCAAGAACTATAACTGATAAAACTGACCTTGATCACAAGAGAATGAGCCATTCCTCTCAGAAATCAAATCAATGACCTGATCGGCAAATCAAATTTCAGTTCTAAAGGCGCACCCACTTTTAGGATCACCTTCAGAGTAAGATTATAAATATCTAATTAGAGCTTAAAAACAATCTTTCGCATGCTCAAGCAGCCATATTGAAGGAATCTTCCCTTTCAGTCGATGAAAAGCCACAACTGCCCCCCAACATAGACTATTTAATTTAATAATGAAAGATTTTGCAAAATAAAGGGCAATTGCCTGCCTAATTGCGCTGAAGGGCACGTTCATATTTCATAGGTAGGTAGGGGAAGAAGACAAATGTAAGGAATCCTCCAATGGATATTGAAGATTTTGACCTTCTAACACTAAACATGACAATATGGGGTATCGCCAAAGATTCCCAAAATCATAAGAGTTAAGATAGTCTGTGGGAATATTTTAAACTTTTTAAGGCTTCTTTTGACCATATTATTATATAAAATAAAGAACTTTTATACAATATATAATATTTAAATGTTAAATTAAAAAATATAGTTAAATGTAGGGTCTCGTTTATTTTTTAATGTTAATATTATGCTATACAATCTTCTTTCAAATATATTCATATTAGATTATATGTGTATTTGATTGGATGAATTAAAATAAAATATTTTCTTTTATTTATTAGACTTTTTAGAAGATATAATACATGTCAAAAGACATTTGATTTAAAGGTATAATGTGTTGTAATCACTAGGATGGTGCTAAAACATGATGCATAATTCAAACGTTTCTTTGATTAAATTTAGTGATTGGAATTGAAGAATTTGATTGTAAGATTCAAAATCAAATAGTAGAGAGATTGTAAATTCATTTGACTTAAGTTTTAAAAAACATCTAAGTTTATTGTAGAATGCTTCATTGCTTTAGATGACTCATCATGGGTTGTACTATTTGTTGTACCAGTCTTATATCTTTTTTGATCTTTGTTGACATCCTTTTGTAGAATTTTTGCAAATGCACTGAGATAAAGTGTCACTCTATTGCATTTCAGGATATTGCACATCTTTGTGTCTTGTTGTACTCACACTACATTATAAAGTGCCTTGGAGGGTTTCATGTTGGTCATATTCACCATCATCCTTTGTCAAATGAGTGTTCCTTCCATGATATTAGCCTTATTATGTGTCGATGACATGTGTCATTATAGGTGTTTGTACTTCTTCTGCACCCTTGATGTTTCTAGTTCTTCTTTCTGCAGGAGATTATGCATTCAGTTTCAATATTTATGTCTTACTCCTCTGATGCAAGAGCATCCTAGGTTGCCTTGTTATCCTGTTGATCTTGGTTCATTCTACCTATTATTGTTGAGTTCCAGTGGTTGTCGAGATTTTTTGTTGTCGAGTTGTTCAATGTTGGTCGAGTTACTATAGCTATCCAGTAATGGTTGAGCTATCTAGTGTTGGTCGAGTGTTCCTTCATGTGTCAACTAAGCCTAATATTTATTGATGCTTAGTTTCTTCTTTGATCGAGTTTGCATGTAATTGGTTCTTAGTTTGAGCTTACTTATGTAATCAATTTGGATCGTGATTTTAATGTTTGAATCTTGTCTTAGGATGTATGCAGACCGTTTTAAGGTCAACCTTTCTATTATGTAAAGATCTAGAATCTTTTGTAAGCCATTTTACCAGTATAAATAAGGGTGTTTAGGTTTAGGTTAGGTAACTACTTAGAGAGTTGAGAGTAGATGTTCCTAGAATAATGAATTTGAAGTTGGATCGTGGATTTTCAAGTTGTATTTCGTTGGTTGTAACCCAAAAGGCCTTACAGTTGGGCATGTATGCAAATAATTTAATGAATTAATAAAGCATTTCGAAGTTCCTTGTCTCCTTGGTGTTGTTCTTTGTGTTGTTTTCTTTTGTTATTTACTCAGCAAGGTGATTGGATAGTTAAGTATACCTATGGCCCTAGCTCTTCAATTGCTCCTTTTGTTAGGTGGTATCAAAGCTTGAGGTTCATCCTTGTGGAGATTGGGTTGTGTAGAACCCTAAGTTGGATTCGGTTGTAGGGTGGCAGATCTGCATATTTGACTTATAACTTACAAAGGATTACAATCTTGTAGGAACCTATTTGTAAAGATGGTTCACGGTAAAGGAAATGTTGGCACTACTATTATGGACATGTTGAGACAAATTGCAGCCAAATTAGATATTGTGGAGACATCCTAGAGGAGAGGAGTGCATCTTGATGATATGAGTGATGATAAAGCAATGACGCCAACCCTAATCCAGAACCTAAGGAAGATCAGGAGGTGGAAAGATTATTGAGAGTATTGTTTGGGGCACATTCAAAGCCTGTTGTGGAAGTTGTTCCTTATCATGAAAAATTGGACACCAATGTTGTGTTGGATTGGATTTATGATATGGAGAAGTTATTTGAGTTTGAAGGCACTCTTGATAATAGAGAGGTGAAAATTGTAATCACTAGGTTGAAGGGTCATGCCTCACTATGGTAGGAGAATTTGCAAACTAATAGACAAAGAAGAGGAAAAGAGAAGATCAAGACCTACTTGAAAATGGTGAACAAGGTGAAGAAGAAGTTTCTTCTTGTTGATTACCAAGTTTGTTTGTTGATAAAGATGCAAAATTTGAGTCAAAAAGACATGACTATGAAAGAATATACTGAGGAATTCTATAGATTGCACATCATATCTAGACATGTGGATGATGAGGTTAAGAAAGTTGCAAGGTATCTAAATGGATTGAGATCTAGATCTCAAGATGAGATAAGTTTTGTGAAATTGGAAAATGTGGAAGAAGCATATCAATATGCCTTAAAAGTTGAGGAGACCATGACAAAGAAGCATGAACAAAGACACAGAGGTAGAGGTGGTAGATTTCAGAGAGGCAAAGGTAGCTCTTATGGAGAAGGTGGAAGATCTAACAATTCTATACAAGATAAGAGTAAATCTGAGTGGAAAAATGATGACAAAGGAAAGACCAAAGCAAAAGGTGGTAATTCTTAATAAGGAGGTACTAGTTCTTACCGAGGAAGAGGTAATTCTTATTCTAGAGGTGGTTTTCATGGTAATTTTTTCATATGTGGAAAAGAAGGGCATAGATCCTTTGAGTGTAGATATTTTGGTGGTAATGAAGAAGGTAATAAAAATGTTGTGATTCAAGAAGATCTTGAGGGTTCACCGAGTGGGCCTAAGATTGGTGAACATCTTATGGTAAGGAGAACTTTGTGTGGTAAGGGAATTGATGAGGAACTTGTCCTAAGGAGAAGTCTTTTCAAGACCAGATGTGAGATGTCTAGGAAATGTTGCAAAGTGATTATTAACAGTCAAATTTCAAAAAATTTAGCATCAAAGGAGCTAGTTACAAAGTTGCAATTGCAGAGGTTGAGACACCCTAAACCTTATCATATTTCATGGATCAAGGATGAACATAAGTTGTTGGTAAGTGAACAATGTTCTATGAAATTCAAGATTGGAAATTACTTTGATGAAGTTATGTGTGATGTTATGCCTATGGATTATTGTCATATTTTGTTGGGTGGACCTTGGCAGTATGATAGACATGTTGTGCATGATGGTAAATCAAATCAATAAACTCTTTGGGTGAATAGAGAAGAAAATATTGTTACCTTTGATGAAGTCTCATGATGAGATAAATTGTACTGCTGTGAGAATTTGCATGGTCAGTGGGAAGCAATTTGAAAAAGAGATGAAAAAGAACCAAGTTTGTTTCATTATAATTCCTAGAGGGTCAATTTGTGCTAGTAATGGTTGAGTGACAGAGTATAGTGATGGACAAGTGACAGGTAAAGGTCGAACAACAAAAGACAGTAGAGGTTGAGTGACAACAACAACTGACAGTGTAAGCTGGGTGCTAATAGAAACTGAAAGGTTGTTGAATAAGTACAAGGAGATTGTTGTTGAAGATATACCTAATGGTTTACTACCAATCGGAAGTATAAGTTATTGTATGGACCTGATTCCTGGAGCTAGTTTATCAAACAAAGCACCATATAGATTGACACCTATAGAAATTAAAGAACTTAATAGATAAGTGCAAGAGTTGTTGTAGAAAGGTTTGATCAGAGAAAGTTTGAGTCCATGAGTTGTATCTATTGGATTAGCACCTAAGAATAATGGAGAATGGAGATTATGTACTGATTCTAGAGCTATTAACAAGATCACATTGAAATATAGGTTTCTTATGCTACAGATGGATGATATAATGGATTTTTTGAGTGGAGCAAAATATTTTACCAAGATTGATTTGAAGAGTGGTTATCGTCATATCAAAATCAAAGAAGGTGTTGAATGGAATATTGCTTTTTAAGACAAAAGATGGTTTGTATGAATGGTTGGTTATGCCTTTTGGTTTGACTAATGCACCTAGTACTTTCATGAGGTTGATGAATGAAGTTCTCCAGAGATTTTTGGGTAAGTTTGTAATTGTTTACTTGGATGATATTTTGATATTCAGTAAGACTAAGGAAGAACATCTTGAGCATGTTAGACAAGTATTGCAGAGATTGAAAGAGGAGAAGTTGCTAATTAATTTGAAGAAGTGTTCCTTTATGCAAGAGGAAATTGCGTATTTGGAATTTGTGGTTTCACTTGATGGTATGAGAATGGAACCTGAGAAGGTTAAAACAATTTTAGAATGGCCTACACCTGAGAATGTGGGTGAGGTAAGATCATTTCATGGTTTGGCTAGTTTCTACAAAAAGTTTATAAAGAATTTCATTCCTATTTGCAATGCTATGACTGAGATAATGAGAGGAGATAAAAAGGATTTTAATTGGATGCATGGAGCTGATAAGAGTTTTGAGGCTTTGAAATAAAAGGTTGTTGAGTTACCTATATTAGAATTTCCTGATCTCAATAAAGTATTTCAAGTTGAATATGATGCAAGTGGTAGTGAAATAGGAGTTGTGTTGAGTCAAGAGGGTAAACCTGTTGCTTTCTTTAGTGAGAAGTTGAATGATGCTAAAAGGAACTATTATGTGTGTGATTAAGAGTTTTATGCTATTGTTCAAGCCTTGAAGAAGTGGAGACATTATTTGATTCCTAAGGATTTTGTGTTATAACCTAATCATAAAGCTTTATAGTATTTGGGAAGTCAACATAAGTTGAATTAGAGACATATGAAGCAGGTTGAGTATTTGTAGAGTTTCACATTTCTGATCAAGCATAAAAATGGAGTTACTAACCGAATTGTTGAACAATGAGTAGAAGACATTCTTTGTTGGCTAAGATGAAGGTTGAAATTCTTGGCATTGATGAGATGAAGGAGTTGTATGATACTGACCCTAATTTTTATGAGACATGGAAAGAGTGAAGAGTACCAAATCTATCAGATCAAATGAGTAAGTTTGATGAGTATTTCATTAAAAAAGGTATGTTGTTCGAAGGAATTTAGTTGTGTATACCAAGAAGTTCTATGAGAGTTAATTTGATTAAGGAAAAGCATTGTGGTGGTTTAGTTGGACACTTTGGAATTGATAAGACACTGAGTTTTCTTAAGGATAAGTATTATTGGCCACAAATGCATAAAGATGTTTAGAAGTTTGTAAGGAGTTGTGGAATTTGTCAAGTTGAAAAAGGAGTAAGTCATAATATTGGATTGTATACACCTATTTATGTTCCTAAGAAACCTTGGAGTGATATCAACATGGATTTTGTTCTTGGATTACCTAAGACAACGAAAGGGTATGATTTTTGTTGTTGTGGATAGATTTTCTAAAATGACACATTTCATACTATGTAAGAAGATATCAGATGTCGTGCGTATTGCTGATATTTTCTTCAGAGAGATTGTTAGATTGCATGGATTACCAAAAATATTACTTCTAACAGAAATTATAAGTTTGTTGGTTATTTTTAGAGGACTTTGTGGGAGAAGATGGGTACTGAGTTGAGATTTAGTTCTACATTCCATCCACAGATAGATGGATAGACAGAGGTTGTGAATAGAAGGTTGGGTAATTTGTTGAGATATTTAGTTGGAGCTAAGTCAAGTAATTGGGATATGGTATTGTCACAAGTTGGTTTTGTATGGAATAATTCTATGAATAGGAGTATAGAAAAAACACCTTTTTGAGATTGTTACTAGAATGCAACCTAGAGGAGTATCATATTTGAGGGATGTTGATGGTGAAGAGAAGAGAAGTGTTAAAGGGGAAGAATTTGATGGTATTATGAAGTCTTTGCATGAAGAAGTGAAGTTGAGATTGGAATAAAGTAATTAGAAGTATAAGGAGAATGCTAATAAGTCTAGAAGACATCATTTTTTTTGAAGTTGGTGATGAGATGATGGTTCATTTGAAGAGAGGAAGATTTCCTATTAGAAGATACTGTAAACTTAAAATGAAGAAGTTTGAACCTTGTAAGATCCTGAGGAAGTTTGGGAGTGGTAATGCTTATAAAGTTGAGTTTGTTGGATACAACTGATTAATTGTGTGTTGTCTTTGATGTTACACAAATGTCATATTAGTTGATAGATAGTGCTTACCGAGCTCACTTGGTTAGTAAAGATAATTTTCCTTGTCTACTGAGTGTTCACAGGTTTACTCTGAACAGATGACAGTGTCTACTAAGCTCACTCGGGCATCGAAAGAATTAAGGAAGAAAAGAGTGTTAACTGAGCTCACTCGGTTAACGAAGGGAAAGTTGGACAGTGTTAGTGTTCACCAAGTTTATTTGGTTGCCAAAGGATTTCTGCAAGTTCGTAGTGCTAATCGAGCCTTTGTTGGTTAACATAGAGAATCATTTCAAAGATAGTTTCTACTGAGCAAGGTCGACTTACGAAAGATTTTTCTTGTTTTGGCATATGAAGCTTAATTAATTTATGTATTGATTCTAGCCGACTATATGATGAATAGTGGTTATTATAATTTGAATCTGGGTCGACTTGACAATCTGGAAGGTATAAATAAAAGGTCAAGTTGAGATTTCTAGTGTGTGTGCAAGTGTGTTGATTGAATTGAAAAGAAAAGAGAAGGAGAGAACTTGAAGGATAAGCAGGTATCCTTGTGGAGTATAAAAGTAATATTTGATCAGAAAGGATCAAGTTTAAGTAGAAAAGAGATCTGGATTCAGCAATTCAGTTGCATCACAATTAGTTCATTTCATTATTACTCTCTAACCATTGTAGCAATGCTCTAAACTCTCTTAACAGAGTTGGTTTAATATCCAGTTGTAAATCCTCTAACAAGGTGGAAATTCCATTGAATTGTTTTAAGACCTCTTGAAAGGCCACTCCTAGCAGGGTGATTAAATCCTCTAACAAGGTCACACCGAATAGTGTGTTTTGTAACCTTTAACGGGGTTGGCTCCTAACAGGGCTCACTTCAGAAGAGTGAAAAACAATAACTAGTTACATCAGTGGTGTGTCTCATGTGTTCATGTTATTTCTTTTATGCTTACAAGTTAATTACTATTAATTTTTTAAGATCTACTCAAAGTAATTCACACTCTACATCTACCGAGTAACAACAATAATAAGTTTTCTCAGTCTAAATTTTATTGTTGACATCTAAGGGATCTTGGATTTATTCTAGTGGTAATTAATTCACCCCCCTCTTAGTTACTTCTTCTATATTTCCAACAGAGTTACCTAATGACATAGATATATCTCCTATATTCAATGTTGTTGATTTGTATGAGTGTCATGAGTCAGATAATGAAGTTGATGTACCTAATGATTATCCTAAGAAACATATTGAAGAGGTTGAACAAATATTAGATCAAAGAGTTTGTAAAAGGACAAGAGGAAAGGATTACCATGAATATTTTGTAAAATGGAAAAAACATACCTATTGAAGATGCATCATGGATTTCTCAATCTGAGTTGGATCTAGTTCAGGTTGTGACACCGCAATGATTTAGGAGAATCATTTCTTTCATCCCTAATGTTAGGATAAACCACGGACAGAAATAAAAACTACATGCAAATATAACCAATAACAGAAAATAATAGAACACACAGAAATGAACACAAGGCACCAAGATTTAACGTGGTTCACCCAATCCCTGGGCTACGTCCACCAAACAGCAAGTTCGATCTTATTACAATCCAGTGATTACAACCTGATTACAATATGTAATCCCTTACAGCTCAATACCGCCACAAGAACCAATTTCGTATCACAACATTATGAAAAATACCCAACCCTAAGCCCTTTTATACAAGTATTAAACCGCTTTAGGGTTATAACATGTCGGCCATAATATGTCGGCTACTGCCAAAAAAAAAAATTCAGGGCGATGCGTCAAACCCCACTATTTATGAAGTATGTACAGTACTTTCCTAATCAGTCACCACAATCTAACACCTAATTATATAGCTTGCCTTGATATCCTACTCATCTTGGTTCATTATGCATGTTATTATCAAGTTCCAGTGGTTGTCAAATTGCTAGTGATGCCAAGTTGTTTAGTGTTGGTCGAGTTACTATAGCTATCTAGTATTGGCCGAGCTATCCAATATTGGACAATCCATCCAGTATTGGCCAGCTGTTCCTTCATGTGTCAAGTGAGCCTGATATTTACCGATGTTCAGTTCCTTCTTTGACTGATTTTATCTTTGATTGGTTCTTAGTTTGAGATGACTTATGTAATTAATTTGGATCATGAATTTAATGTTCGAATCTTGTCTTGGGATGTGTGCAAACCATGTTAAGGGTAGCCTTTCTATTATGTAAAGATCTAGAATATTAAGCTAGTTTTGCAAGTATAAATAAGGGTGTTTAGGTTTAGGTTAGGTAATTACTTAGAGAATTGAGATCAGATGTTCCTAGAATAGAGAATTTGAAGCTTGATCTTGGATTTTGAAGTTGTATTTTGTTGGTCGTAACCTAGAAGACCTTACACTTGGGCATGTACGCAAATAATTTGATGAATGAATAAAGCATTTCAAAGCTCCTTCTCTCCTTGGTGGTGTTCCTTGTGTTGTTTGCTTCTATTTTTTACTCAACAAGGTGATTAGATAGTTAGGTGTGCCTCTGGCCCTAGCATTTCAATCCCTTATTGCGTCACTCTCAACAATATAGGGTTTTTTTTTTTGTTCTTATGCTTTCTTGGTTCGATGAAGTGAGCTATGTATTCAGTCTTTGATCTTGTGTACTAGGTGATTGCAGTGGTGAATACCTATGAATTTTAGTGAGATGGATCATGTAACATATGGACACTCTTTCATTCTTGTCTTCGGAGGCCATGAAGATATCCTCCATCTTCGATTGATCAACTCTTTAGACTTAGTCTTCTCTACCTAGTCATGTTCTGTTCAGTGGAGGTTCTTTAGATCATCAATTTGACAATGTTTGCAACTTCATGCTTCGGTGGTGTTCCTTTTGTTCCTATCTTCTATGACATTTTTTCCATCTCTTTTTGGAGTAGGGCTTTTCCCATGTGGTTTTCTCTATCTCTCCTCTTTAGAGAGATTTGGTTATGATTGTGTACCTCATCAGGCCTTGTTGTCAAGGCCCAAATTTACTTTCGGGAGTAGTTTCTAGGTTTTTAGCTTTTTTCCATATATCAAACCTTCCTTGATTTATTTGCATTTGATCCACTTGGGATCTTCCTTGAGTCTAATCGTAAAATTAATATTTCAATTTTAAGACAATAGTTTCAATAGATTTAAATAAAATGATTTTAAAAATTAAACAGTTTCATAAAAGTTGTCTTAAAACTAATCAGAAGATGAACTTTTCTTGATTTAAATCCACATTTTTAATGAATGTATACTAGTTTCTTATTATTTATCCTCCAAGCCTACAACTCTTATTGGAAAAACTAGCATCTTTTTTTCAAAGATTGTCGTAATATATTTTCCCTTTGACATTTGTTGAGCTATTTTTCTTTCAAAAGTATATTATAGGTTTCTCAATCCCCATCCCCTTTGAAGCTACTCAATTACTCCTTCCTACTTCAATGTATGCAATGTTATAGATACAAGTTTATCTAAATTACTGATCGGATATTCTTCACAGATTGCTTGTTTGTTCTTGCCATTGTCCCTTATATTCCTAATAATATTTCATTGAGTAAATATACACTACATGTATTAACAAACTCACTACTTCTATCTCTAGAGAATATACTTGATTGAATTATACTTAGATCAAAGATCATTTATTATATTATAATTGAGATATAATGAATTTTAATATGTATCATGGTCTTCCATATATAATAATGTGAGTGTAGCCACAATAATATGATATTGGACTTGTTATCTTTTTGTCCCTAAATGTCACGATTATGTTCTTTAATTAACTCCTTGTTATGATCTATTGATGAATAAGTTGTTGGCTATAATACTAATGTTGGTTTATTATATTAGATGTTGTATCATGTTAATGCTTTCACAAAAAGTGTTAATGAAATAATCACAATGTGTTGGAAAGCTTTCTACTAAGCATCTGATACTTCATCATGTATGATCATCGATTATTTCTCTCTCAAACATAATTCAAGTAATATCATATCTTTGATCCCCATTTTTAGTCAAGTTTTAATCCTTATATATTTTGATGTCCTAGGTAGACTCCTCAGCCTTCAATTTCTTTAGTAAAAAATGTCATCTCCAAAATAATATACGCAATGAGCATATTCACCATTCAATGGGCATTGTCTCTCAAATATAATCCAAGTAATGGATATTTGAACATTCAAACACTTTCTAAACCAATCATAATCAATCTACACACTATTTTCCCTTTACGTAAACCCACTCATTCCTATTGGTTGTGCATATAATTGATATGAACAAGTCCATATTATTTTAATTAATCAATTATCCAATGTCTAATGTTTTCCCAATGATGTTGTGTCTCTTGGCACAATTTAATCTAATTATATTATACTAGCAGTTGCATGTTTTTGTACATGCAATCATAAGCCAATAGGAGTCTAGATGTACAAATAAAAATTTAAAATATCAGTAAAAATTACAAATAAATGCTCTAATACAACATTAAAATAACTAAACATGAACTTAAGTTACTCAACCAATCTATCAAAGTCTTATAATCTTTGGAAAGTCTAGGTGTTGCACATTTGTAATCAAACTCACATTCCTTTGCAATTTCATTTATTGGATTAGAATTTGTGGGGGCTTCCTAAAATTCAAGTGAATCTCTTGTTGATCGTTCGTGATGGGCAACTTCTTTGTTGGTGTCTCAGAAGTCATGTTCAATAGATCATCAATCCACAACAACTAGAAGTGTGAGAGATATTCTGTAGAGGTCATGCGTTGATATTTCAAGCTATGCCCCTAGTAAGAGAAATCTTATTGTTATCTTCATCATTGGGACATGAAGAAACTTTGAGGATTTGAATCCCCAACTCACTAGAGAATTGTTATTGTTCCCTATTGTGTCATTTCTAATAAATTTGAGTGCAAGCTTTAGTTGATGGATGATAATGTGCATTACAAACTAAGATTGTAATGAAAAATCTTGCAACACAGAAGGTTTAGTGATACCAATGCCAAAAAACCAAAGGATCTTTCAATATCATTTAACAAAATATGAAGTCAAACATGAATGTTAATTGTGTAGGCATGAATGTAGTCACACAAGCTACTGCGATTAGTGCCAAAAACTTAGCATTTACAAATCTACTAGAACATAAACAAGGAAACACTATTAAGTTGTCCAAACAAAAATATTGTCCTACAATAATCTCAAGATTGCATGAGATCAATGTAACAAATAAAATTTAAGACATCTTGCAATGCCCAAAAGATCTCATGCAATTAACAAAAAAAAAATTGAATTCTCTAACCATGCCCTTCACAAAATGGAAAATGGATGGAATCATTGTTTACAAATAAACCTAAATTTCATAGATGTTATTGAACCAAGTTTAAATTTTATTGTAGCACAAATAAAAAGTTTGAAAAGGTAGAAGACCTTAATACATATGCATGAAAGCAAGATATAAGAAGTTTATGAATAGAAAATTAACTATAGTTAAAATAAAATATTATTTTGATATAAAAATAGTCAAAAATTATGAACTTCTATAGATGAAAAATACATGACCTAACTAAAGCAAGTTACATGGTAAGTTTTTCCAGATCAATATTAGCAACAAATAAACAACATATTATTATTGGTTATCATTATTTTATTTATTTATTTATTTTTAAATTGTCCAAATATGTGAAATAGTTATCACAACAAAATAGTTGAACAAATCATATATTTGAGAGAAATAGTTTATATAATATAATAAATTAACAAATAAATATCTTAATTTTAGAAATTGTGAAGCCTTTAATACTTCACTCGATTTTCTAAAAGGGCATTGTCAAATAAAACCTACATTTTTTTAGATCATTATGTAAAGAAGTATGAACGATAATCTATGTTGCAAAAACTAATATATTTTCCATCCTTTAATGGTAGAATGAATCCCTTTCTTTCCTCAGATGTTGAGTATTGGATGATTCCCACCATAGTTATAAGATATTATTTTACAATTTTCTGACTCGTGATTTGGTGACTACATTGTTGACATCTATGGTTATTGGACTAGCTCGATGAGTATAGGTTTTTCTTTTTAAAAAATGGGGTTGAGTGGGGGCTCCATTGTTAACTAGGTACTATATGTAATGATAATTGTATCTCATTTTGTTGTTCTAGTGGTTATTTATCTATGAACATGCTCTGATACCAATTGTAATATCTCTTTTTGGATGTTGCCTGAATTGTTGTCCTAATTCCAAAAATATCCCCATTTTTTCCCTCCTCATTTGAGAGATGGAAAAGCCTTTTATATCCAATTTGGTGAATGATAAGACTCTTCATAAAAACATGTCCATTTATATATTTTAGATTTGCGTGATATTTAATTAAGATAATTTAAATAATATGTATTAGAGTATTATTATAAATAGTTATATTATTATTATTATTTTATATAGTGTCAGTGTGATTAAAATGTTCATTTATTTATTTATTATGTGTTGTTAATTATTATTACTTTTATTAATTAATAATATATTATTATATAATGTATTATTGATATTATTTTGTTCCTTATTATTAGTATTGTGATACTTATAATATATTATTAAATATTACAATCTATTAATATTATATTATTATTATATAATATGAATAATCCATTATATTATAGTAATATTTTCAACATTATTCTATATTCTTACTCTATTATTATTAAATTAGTTATTCTATCTTTATTTATATTTTGATATAATTTTAAATATTATATTATATTTATTTGATGAAATATTATATCATATTATATCATTTAATATATATTATATTACTAATATAATTAACTTAATAATAAATTATATTGTAGCTTATTCATTGATATATTATTATTTATTATTTAAAATAGGGTCATCACAAGTCATGATGAAGTAAATTATCTAATGATTTTGTAATGTGGTGTGATGAAATTGATATGACCATATTGTGATATTGCTATCAAGATTTAACTGTGTGATTTTTGAGTTAAACTCATTGACCCATGTTTCATGAGTAGTGATTCAACATGAATCCATCTCTCATGAGAACAAATGGAACACTTAGCACTCATTGGATCTAGGTGATGCTCATAGGGGTGAAGCAACGAGACTTCCTAGGAGGTCACCCATCCCAATACTACTTCAACCTGAGCACGCTTAACTATGGAGTTTCCTCCATGGTTAAACCCAAAGCTTGCAACTCCATTTGCAAAACCTTCACCAAGTGTTGTGCCTTATGAACCATTCATTAGAAAGCCCCTCAAGCTCATCAATTGATAAAACAAAACATATTGACCATATTGATTCAATAACATTCAACATATTGACATTGACTAAGTTATTTGATACGAATCCTCGTGAAATCACTTATTCATTGAGATTGATTGGAGACCACCAAATTGATATGGATTTTAATGACATTGAGGTACCCCTAGTGATATGATCTAGTTCAACTCAATGAATCGATTATTGAAGACAATTTGATGAAACATAGATTGATTCTTTATTGTGATACAAAAATTCTCTTGATTAGAAAGTGTGCAATCCTAATTTGATAATGTGTTTATTATGCCTTGAGAACAAAATCAAAATATCACGATGGTATCACACTGATTTGACTAAGTTTATTGATTAAGACATAATTTAAAATCATGTTGAAGCAGTTTTATGTGATTTTGACTAGGTTTCTTATGAGTTTGACTAGGTTTGATTTGGATTATACTTTATTTGAGCAAGGTTTTAGCAAGATTGACTTGTTGACCTAATAAAATTGCTCAAAGCTTATTCTGATAGATTCTAAGTTGATTATGCCCTTGATTTGATTAGATTTGACTTCAATTGACTAAAGTTTGACTAGTTTTGCCCAAAATGTTGACTAATGTGATTGACTTTAGATTTTGAGTATGATCCCAATATTGATTTCAATATATCTGACTAATCATCTAATTTTGATTTGGTTGCAATAATGCACATTCAAAAGTTAGGTCAAAAGGGATTAATATAAGTGAAAGTGGCATTTTACTATTCATTTATACTTTCTACTCTTTAATAATCTTCTAGCCTTTGTCTGAGAATGATGTTGATTCCCACTGAAGTACACAGATTCAATCTTTCTCATCGCCACTAACATCGAGAATATGATCTACCTCCAGTATGTCATCTCTTTGATACCTTGTATTCAATGTTTCATACGAATTTGCCTTAATTTTAGTTTTTTTTTTTTTAATGTTTTGTTTTATGCCATTTCTTTCATCATATTGACCCCTATTAATGTTTGGTAGCATTAGTTGGATAAACTCATGAAACTAAACTAAATGTATGTGTGATATATATGTATGTGTGTGTAGTTAAATAATAAATTGTTATATTAATTTAAAAGAATAGACACGTCCCTTGAAGGGACCTATCTCTCCATATCTCTTCCACAATATAAAGAGAGAGATCATTGTCCTGGAGTGCACATACCAAATAGACAATGCTTATTACATTTGTTGTGATCTTTAATAAACAACATGGTATTAGAGCCAGGTTCACTACTAGCCTTTGAGGTTTCACAAATGTATGACACAAAGAATATATTGCTTGTGTGGTTTCTCCATTTTGAATGATCTATTCAACCAAAAATCACAAATTATGAGAGCAATATATTTGTGTGCAGCGTGTAACATCAAAAATAAAAATAATTCAAGCCCCCCCCCCCCCCCCCCCCCCCCGCCCACCTCCCTAAGCAAGAGTCTAGCTCTGAATCTACAATGATAATAAACCTGCCAAAAGAAAGAGACTACCCCAAGACACAAAGCTTATCCCCAACCCACCAAGCCCCTCTCACATTTTTGACACCCTCGAAGCTATCCTAACTAGAAGCAGGGGGGGGGGGAAGGGAGACATCACCTCTGCTAGGAAAGATACCCCTAAAGGTGAGGGGGTAAAAAATGAAAGCATAGCCATGGCCAGAGCCACATCAAGGTTATACTAGATAGGTTGGAGTAGTCGATGAGGGATCTAGCAGACAATCACATTGGTATCTACCATAAATAGAAGGATGAGGATCTTAGAAAGAAGGAGGGTAGCTATCCTTGGGTTTTGTTTTTTCCTTTTTGATGTTACATTGTTGTTTACTATGAACTATATACCATACGAGGTTTTACATTATATGTTTATGTCAATATGTGGGACTGATAGCAACAAGTTATTTCTGTGCTACTGAAATGTTTTTTAATTTTTTCTTTTTGCTAGTTTCTGGACTAATGGTATTGTTAATTCAATTCTAGATATTAATTTTTTCAAAATTTAAAGTTTGTTGTTGGAGTTCTTACTGGTAAGGAACATACTAGGTTGCTTTGAACCTAATACCAGGGTGCACAAGATTGAGACCAGGCCTAATGAATAGCTAAAACCTATAATCAACCAAGTTTATCCTTGCTCTGGACCAACCTCAACAGAATCACTATGATTCCCTTCACTTTAGGCTCTACGGGACCAAGGTAGGAAAACCTCAAGGATTGATATGACTACTATGAAATTCTTCTCTTTAAGACAATCCCCTATAGCAGAAAGTGGTCAATGTTCTTCTATAATTTAACAATAACTTCCCTATCACAGTAGCTAACTATAAATGAGAAGATTTTGCAAATAAGTAACGACCATAAAATTTATTCTTCATTATATGAAATGGAAAATTGATTATTTATAATTTGTGTGTTTAGCAATTATATAAATCATCAGTTTGCAACTTAAGAATTAATGACTATTTTCTTATCCATTGTTACATAGAGTCAAAATCAACAGCTCAAACCTATTTAATCAACTTGTAACTAAATTTTTCAACAGTGAGCTCTAAGTTTCATTCTTACCATATCCTTCTAATCAACCCTAAACCATATCACTTATAGAAAGAAATTACTTAATTCTTTGAATTAACAATAATTAGTGAGAGATATACAATTCATTCAAATTGAATTAAACTGAAAGAAACTTGTGCATTTCAGCCTCAAGATGACAGATATATAAAGAAGGAGACAAAACTCAAATACGCAGATATATTTAAGATTTCCTTTTCTTTTGTATTGATTTCCCTTTGAAAATTCTTACAATACTAATAGAGACTTGAAAATAACTCAGGACTTGACAACTGATACTCAATATTCACTATATTCTTGAGTATATAGAACCAATTACATCCATATAATTACAAAAACTGGGTGGACTGCAAAAAGACATAAAACATGAAAATTCTACAAATTACCGACCACCACTCCACATCTTGGGAATTATATAGAGGATTACAACAAGCTTTAGATGGTAGGGAAGGTGTCAAAAATGATCCAGTAAAAAACAAAAGGCAAAATCCTTTGAAGGTTTCATTAATTCATTCTTTGCAGTTGAAGAATAGACAAAAAAGTGGGTGCAAAATGTAGATGTCATTTATGGAAAGAGCCTTTTCTTTAACTATTTTATCCTCTTCCATCTCTTCCTGTCTTCTTGCAACAGGCTCATAGTTGTCTCTGTCTAATCATCCTCCTGGGATGGTAGAACCTTGATGTCTGTTATTAGTTCCCATATGGTGATGTCTATTTTAATGTCAAGCCAGGTGGCACTTCTAATTGTTTCTAAATCCTCTAAGCACTTGGTGTACTTGGCATCAGTTATGGCTTTGACTTCAGCAGTCACCTTGGACATCTCTGCCTCCATCTTAAAGAGCATATCATTTATATCATAGACGACAATAAGACTTGCTTCATTGTTATAAAAAGACAAAAACTTGGGATGATCAAGAATATTCTCAAAAGATGATGACCATTCTATCCAGTCCTTTATTTTACCTTCGCTGTCCAAAATTACAGGTATAAAGTTTGGTGTCCCTGCAACAATTGTTTTCATTTTGTTATGAACCAGCTACATCTTACCTCCAAAGAAACCATTTAAATCTCTTACCTTATGAATTAACTTTTTGGTGCTCACAATGGTTATCTTTGAGAGGTCTTTCTTCTGTAGAAGCATAGTAACTATATTATCAAAGAATTGCATATATGGCCCCCATGTGCTAAACAATGGAGATAATAGGGCAATTGCCTCTGCACATTTGTACTCTACTCCTTCCAATGCAAGGTAGCTACTATGCACATGTTAAGAAACTGCCTTTAGTGCATTGATCTTATGGATCAAAAAATGCTTCATAGCTCTAATATCTGCATCCTTGCTAACTTCTAGCTTTTCTTCATCAATCTCCATAACATGGCAGGATGTTTCTCCTATATCATGCATCTAGCCCTTTGTTTGGACATCCTTGTCATGGATCTCTATAGCATTTTTGACATTCTTTTTCAAATCAGCTATTTCCATTTCAAGTTTGACGGTCCTCTATTCCAGAACATATGTTTTCTTCATCTCCACTTCATGGCTCCCCTTTGTTCTTAGATATCTCTCATATGTTTTTTCTAATTGAGCTTGAAGGGTGTCCATCTTGTTTTTGCTCATTAGTTCAACTAATGTATGCAACTCAAATATCTAATCACTAGAGGTAGATTGAACATGCCAGAAGATAACATTTTCCCTAAGGGATTCTTTAATTTCCATCAAGGTAGGCTTATTATGCTTAGTAGCTAAACTCCAAATTGCCATTGTTTGAGCATCTATATTGTAGCTTGACCCTCTTAGTTCTCCATGCTGATTCTCATCTTCAAATGAGATTGTTTTGTCTTGTCTTCTCATCTGATCTAGCAAAAAGGATGAACTAAGATCCCATCCTGGAAAGACAATCATGCCACTCCTCATTATCAGTTCTCCTACCTCCTCCATAGTGAGGCTCTCACTTATAGGGTTATATTCTTGTAGCTTTTTGACTAGTGCAACAACTACCTCATTAGAATCTCCTGACTTCATTTGTAGGGCAAGCTCATTTTGTTTTACCTTAAAAAGAAATCTCTTGAACTCATCAGTTTTTATAAAATTGTCATCTTTCATGAATTCACGAGCCTCTATAATTTTGTCTTCTATCATTTGAGCTTCCAGTTGCGACTTCTTTTCTCTTTACTCAACCTCAACAGTTTGAGATATTAAATATCTCCTCCTTATGTCATCAAAGTATTTAATACCTCTTGGTAGAATTTGAAGGGCCTTTTGTTGGGTTTTTTTAGGTAATTCA
Organism: Cupressus sempervirens; assembly: GCA_028749045.1. Taxonomy (NCBI): domain Eukaryota; kingdom Viridiplantae; phylum Streptophyta; class Pinopsida; order Cupressales; family Cupressaceae; genus Cupressus; species Cupressus sempervirens. The sequence goes on along the minus strand of CM053783.1, from coordinate 566,561,784 downwards.
ACCATTTTTTGCTTCTTATGTCTCTATTCTACCCACTCAAAACTCTCAAGAATATCTTCTTCAAACTCTTCTTCTTCAACTCAATCTTCATCATCAGAGACTTCAACAAAAATCTTGTAATTTGAGTACTTAGGGTCAACCTTTTTTCTGATTGCTTCTAGAAATTGGGCTACTAATTCATCAAAATTTGTCACACACTTGTCCAATTTTGACTAGTGATCCTCATCAAGATAAAAACCTTTGAAATTTTTATCTGCCTTTTTCATCTCATACTCAAAACTGACAATATCCCTATACTTAATCATTCTTTCTCTGCATTCACCCTCATTTATCTTATCAGCAATGACATCCTCTTCCCGCACAGGTTTTATAGGAGGCATGGTATATTGTAACGCCCCACTAAGGGATCCAAAAGAATTAACCTAAAGTTTTACTAAGTTTTCCAAACATTTTTTTTTTTAAAACAAGAAAGATTAGCATACACATCAAACATAGTAGCGGAAGCAACAACATACAATCAACTAAAGCATACATAATAGGTTACATTTCTTAAGGATCCCATGACATTGAATTACATTCAAATTTAACTAATACTAGCTCTAACAACTACCACATCCATATGAAAGAATAATTAGAAAGTCTAATGTCCAATTAAATAATATACATTTGTTAAGAATGCCTCTTGGCAAATGAAATTTGGAATGCTCAATCATCCACTGTACATGTCACAGGGTATGAAAGGCTAAAAGAATATACATATGTAAAAACATAAATACATCATCCTCCTCGGATCCATGATACAAGTACAAAGAAATAAATAAAACCAATAACATACATGATACATCCATCCATCATAAAACACAACTATCCATCATAAAACACAACTAACTAAGTGCACGGTTCCTCCCAATCATCAATAGCATCATAAGACCATCATGGGCCCTAGCCATCCCTCACGCATAACATCCCAAGCCATTGATCATATCGTCGGTACTATCATAATAGGGATGTCACTACTAAAAACATGCTACAACATATGCATAAAGAAATCTAACATGTTAGAATAAAGCATAAGATGATCCTACAAAGTAGATAACATCACCTATCACATGCTAATCATCAATATAGGGAAATGCATTAGTAAATAACATCATCTAAATATGATAAACATGCATCCCATGAAGCTCCAACCATGGTTACTATGGATGGATCTCAATAGTAAGAGTCAAAAAGCACTACCACTCGACTACGTGGAACCTAAATGGCCCACTCCCACCGCGTTGAAGAGATAGTCTCAAGTCCCAAATAGGATATCAGATCACATAACACAAGTACTCTCTAAGTCTAGGAAATCCTAAAGTATACTAACTCAAAGGTTCTAAAATAGATCAACATCTAATTCCCAGAGGCACATAAGACACGTAGGAAATCTACTATGTAAGCGGGCAAGTGTCATTGCACACATGAATCACGTTGGAGTTAGCCTGGCAGTTTCTTGGACTCCAGGGTCCCTAGTGATCCCTATGTGGCCACTAGTATCCTCTCATACTGATGAGGCATACTACGGAATGCAAGGTCGCAACCAAACATTCTCTCTACTCCCATCCTAGTTTGTACTAGCACTCAAGGCATGGGCGAAAACATACAAGACTCTTATTAGGTTCATTTTAATCCCCATTTAGTGTAATGTTATCACTTATTAAACAACTTACAATGAGTTACCCTAGAAGCCACTTTAGGGCCCCAACCCCCATTGCAAGCCACTTCCCGACACTACAAGTAGATAACCTACCCTGGCTCAATAAAAGCACAAATCAATAATCATACAAAAATAACCTTAGCCTTATACAAGCAACTAGAAAGCATCAAAAGATAATCCACAATAATCACATCAGTTCTCTACGAGCAACTAGAAAGCATCAAAGATAAATCACAACATCCATCGGTTCTTAATGAGCAACCAGACAGTATCCCAAAATAAATCACGAAAAGTATCCCAATATTACTGATCAACAACTCAAAATGGTTAAGTCAAACATGTCACAACATAACATCATCAAGAACAAAGCAAACACTTCAGTCCCATCAAGGTGACTGGAAAGTAACCCAAGTACAACTGATCGAGAACTCAAAATGGTTAATTCAGATATCTTATAGCATAAGTCTCGCTATGCCACAAGGCACTAAAAATAGTAATAAGCAATATAAACACACTCAACATAGAGCATACCATCACATACCATGGTTGAGTAAAAAATAATCAAGATTGAGATCAACATCAACATGACATCACAAACACATAACCCCCGAGCCTTTGGTAACAACCTAAGACTGGTCAAAGCTAGGACAAACCCCAAAACCCCAAAACATAGACTTCACACAGAAAATAGGTCAAATCTCATAGTTGGGTTTGATTTAAAAACATGCAGTTAAGTAAAACAGTAAGGTTTCAATTTTTTGTTTAATGTAAGTTTTCGATCACCTATGATTACCGTCTAACCTTACAATTTACCCCATTTTATATTCGAATAAAATATATAATTACCCTAGTTTTGATTTTAAGCCAATTAATCAATATAACAAAAATGGGTAATTATTTATTTAATTATTAAAATAATACCTAATGATTTGTGAATAAAATAATTACAACTTTATTTAAACCCATAATAATAATGCAATAAATTGATTATCTTTAATATCACACCTAATTAATCTAATTTTAATTAAAAATAACTAAAATTATAAAATAAACTATATTAAAAAAATTAAATTAAATTTATAAATAAATAAATAAATAAATAAATAAATAAATTTAAAAAATATATATATATATATATATATTTGATCGATAATAAGAGTTTATTGAAAGATGAATGGGGTTAACCTTGGCCCAAACTAGTAACACAGAAGGGAAATACAATCATCTAGAAAAAAAAAAAACAATACAACAGGAAGATTCATAAACTATAACAAGAGCTAGGAACTATGACTTTCCTTTGCCCCGAGACTGAGATTGGAGAATCATTTCAAATGGTTCTTTAACCCCCCTCCTCTCCTTTTTTCCCTTCACAACCTGCCATCTATCCTCTACCTTAGCAACTTTTGACTGCCATGTCGACTCCTTTTATGAAGGAAAAACTCTTTCATTATTCTTCCTTGGTAATGTTTCTTGTGGAGCAACATTTTCATAATTCTTCCACTTCTCCTGTCCCTTTGGTGTATCCGTGCCCACATAAGACTTTTGCATGCCCTTTCCTCCCTTTGTTGATAAGTTTCTATTCTATTTTGGAGGCACATTCATGGCTGCTAGAGGTGACCTTTGCGGAGAATCTGTAACAACTTGAGAAAAACTCTTCTGATTCTCACCCCCTTCCACATTCTTCTCAACTGTATAGTGTTGCTCCTCACTATCTTTCCACTGAATTCTCTCTTTTGAGCATTTTGAAGCCATATGTCCCACTTGGTGGCATCTCTTGCATCTAAATGGAATACCTTCATAGTCCAAGGGTTGAGTCCAGCAACCCTTTGAGGTTTTGATCTCAATTTTTGCCAATAGCCCACTTGAAATATTTATTTCCTAAAATCTGGGCATAGATGTAATGCAAGAGGTTTGTAGATTCATCATCAACCATTAAAAAATCTCCTAACGAATTCCCAATTGCCTCCAATTAGGAATTAAACCACAAATGTAAAGGGAAATATGGAAGCCTTACCCATATTGGGATTTTATCAAAACCTTTTGACTTCGGGTGGAAGTTTGGGTGCCATGGTTTCAGCATAAGGTCATATTGTTCCTCCCAACACCAAAAATGCTCACACAGAACCATCTTTCTATCCTGGGTTTTCTTAAACACTACAATGAAAAACCCTTTTTTTGTTTGGTAAATCTGGATTGTTCCTGTTAACAAGGGTCCCTAGTTCTCTAAGATCCATTTATGCAACTCACTTAAGCTTGGCCACAACCCACTGAACCTTCCTATCAATCCTAACTTAGAGAAGATTGAAACATTATGCAAGACTTCCTCATCTGCACATGTGTCTAAAACTATAGACAAACCTCCTTTTTGTTGAATAGGGGGTCTTCCACGGTAGTCGTGACATTCAACTCCGTCAAACCCCTCTCCCTCATTGTTCCCTCCAACATTTTTCTCCTTAACGCCCCATGTATCCACCCCCATCTGTAGAAAATCTGCCTGCATTACCATCCTTGCCTCCTTTGCATCTAAATCCTCTATCATTTTTGTTGCTGCAACCATGAAAAACCCCAACCAATCCTTGATCTCTGTTGCCTCTGTGACTTTTACCCTTATCGCTCCGGCTGTTGGCAATCTGCATATGTGCATGCTGCTATTCGTCCTCCTCTCCATATTCTGCTATGAACTTAACCTTGCCATCCTGAGGGATGGAAGCCCTTCAAAAGTGCTCAACATTATGCAACACGCGAGCAGGAGAAACCCTAGGCTCCGCGATAGCCACAACAACAGTTGGGAGTGCCATTCAAATAAGAAACATTTTAAACATATATTAATGTATTATTAATTACTTAATAATTAATAATATTATCAATAAAATTTATTAATAACTAACTATATATCAAAATTCATTAATTAATATTAATAATTAATAATAAAAACTTATTAATAAAATAAATTATAAAAATTATTAATAAATTAATTATAAAAATTATTAATAAAATACTAATTAAATCTTTATAAAAATTATAAACAAAATTTTAAAAACTGCATATATTAATACGTTCAAGGCCCACACGGCCTGGTACCTGCGACAATAGGGTACCCTATTGCGCACAACAATAGTACAACTATTATTTGCAGCAACAGAGGTACCGAATGCTGCGGCCCAATAAAAAGGCTGTCGACAGGTATGGGGGGGAAGGTAAGTTAATTTTTTTTTAAAATATTAAATTTTTAAAACACAACCTCCCCCTTTGTATATATTATATTTCTTTTTTTAATATAAATTTTATCAAATTCTATCAAACACCCTCCCATATGTAGATTTAAATCATTATTATTATTTTTTTTAATTTGATTTTAATTAAATTTGTTTTATTAAATTTTATCAATTGTAAAATTCAAATAAAATAAATCCCCAATAATATATATATATATATATATATATATATATTTTAAACCTTTGCAATTTTTTATTTTTTATTTTTGAAAAAAGAGGGGTAAAAATTTATTCAATCAAAGATCAAGAACAAAGCAAAGGCCCAAGGCCCAACGGAACACTACAAACTCTTGTCCTCCAGAAGCAACTGATTAATGATCTCACAGTACTCAACGGGTAACTCATCTCTACCATTAATATTCCACTCACCCACATTCTCTGAAGCCCACTTAGCCAGACAATCAGCCACTCTATTCCACTCACGAGGAATATGACGAAAGGAGATAGAGTCCACTGACCTACAAAGACAAAGAATTTGTCTGGCTAAAAAAGCAAGTTGCCAACTAACATTATGCAACTTCTGGTTATTCAACATATCCACAACAATCTGTGAGTGAGAATCACATATGAAATTGTGCCACCCTAAAGCGCAACCTCGCTCAATAGCCACCTTAATTGCTAGGGCCTCCATCAGGTTATTAGAATGCATATCCTTGTAAACAGAGAGGAGAAACACTGCATCTCCAGCATCACTCCTACCAATAGCCCCAATACCGGCATGCCCAGGATTCCCCCGAGAAGACCCATCCGTATTAATCTTCAAGAACTCAGTCGGGGGAGAGGACCACCTCCCATCTCTACACACCTGCTGCTTCCCATGTCTCAGTCTTTTGCTGGGACTGCCTCCCCACCTGCTGTCCTTTAGGTTCAAATTCTTCACAATAACTTGGTCCCGAGGATCAATATTAACAGACATATCACACTTTGCATATATCGTCTCCTGAATCCTATTAACAATCAACTTCCACAATTGAGAGTTGCTAGATTTGGTATCACAAAAAATCCTGCAATCCCTTTCCAACCAAAGATTCCAGAGAATGAATACTGGACCAACCCACCAGGCCACCTGCAAGAAAGAAGTCTTCGCAGGAGGTCTGCCCAAGCTCTCTCAGAATTCGATAAGAGAATTAGCATGAAAGCAACCATGACCCCAAGCCTCCCACCATCTGTGCCATATCTCTCTTGAGAAGGGGCAAAGGAAAAACAAGTGTGAGACACACTCCTCATTATGCCTACAAAGAAAGCAAATCGAGGGGCCCTAAAAACCTCTTTTGCAAAGGTTCTCCCAATTAAGGCATTTCTTCTGAGCCAACACCCATGAGAAAAAGTTACACTTGGGCCACGAAAAGCTACTCCAAACTTTCTTCCACCAGTGCACTTCAGCCTACCCATGAAGGTTCCTATCAAGAATAGCATAGCCTTGAGCCACTGTAAATTTTCCTTTTGGACTTGGACTCCAAGCCAAGTTGTCCCTCCCATTGAGAGAGCTACACAACCTACTCTCTAGAACCCGAGAGAGGAGATCCCGATCCTCAACAGATCCACCCATCGCCCACTCCCAAGGATCCTTCTAGCAAGTTATCTCAACCTAACCCAGGTGCTTAACCGTCTTAAAATGCTCCACCTTAATCTACCCAGCATTAGAAAAGCTTTGGGAGAGGGGGGTAAGCTGTGGAAAACTAGAGAGAATAGGAGGATGGCCATCCCAAGAGTCCTACCAAAACAGAGTTTCTGAGCCTTTGTTACAAATCTAGAAGAGCCCCTCAACAATTTGTGCTCCCCTCTTGAGAGTATTCCAAATACAGGAGCCTTTACCCACCAAAGGAAGCGGTGGCACCTCAGAGCAATCTGCACCAGGAAGGTACTTGTGAGTGATAATCTTGGCTCACTCTTGATCTTGACTGATACACCAACGCCAGTATAATTTGGCAGCCAACACAGTGACAACAAGATCCATCGTACGAAGCCCGAGACCACCTGCATGCTTTGGCCTCCACACAGTCTCCCACTTGACTAAACTCCACTTCAAGGAAAGAATATTTCCAAACCAAAGGAATTGCTAAGATAAAGCATCAAACTCTCTCACAAAACTAAAAGGAGGGATCAGGACACCACACTTGTAAATGGGAAGAGACTGCACCACAGTCTTAAGCAGAACCAATCTCCCAACAGAAGAAAGCCATCTATAAGTCCAATGACTAACCTTACTTCTGAATTTATCCAAAATCCCCTACCAATAATCTTTCCACTGAGCACCCAAGGACAGAGGGACCCCAAGATACATCAGGGAGAGCGATCCAATCTGGAACCTAAGAATTCTAGCAATCCTGTTCTGAATAAGCCTTGGAGTGTTAAAGAAAAAGATAGAAGACTTATCATCATTAATTTTCTGACCTAAGGCTTTCAAGTAGATATCCAAGGCTTTCCTGATGTTAACTACCTCACTGATACTAGCCCTACCCAGAAGTCTAGTGTCATCCACAAATTGAAGGTGAGAATACGAAGGAAGGTTATTGCTCCAACTCCACCGTTGGATAAACCCCTGCCGAACCTGAGCTTTTAAAAATTTGCCAAGCCCTTCAGCCATGATAATGAATAAATAGAGAGATAAAGGGTCGCCTTGCTTAAGTCCTCGAGAGGTACCAAACAGCTCTGAAGATTCTCCATTAAAGAGAATAGAGAAGGAGGACGAGGACAAGCAGCTAAGAACCCATTCAACCCATTCTACTGCAAACCCAAAATTCAAAAGAATTTTTTGTAAGAACTCCCAACTCACCCAATCATAAGCCTTGGCCATGTTGAGTTTTATAAACATAGCTTTCTCCTTAGAGTTGGCCATAGAATGGACAGCCTCCGTTGCTATTACAACTCCATCCAAAATTTGTCTTCCGTCCAGAAAGCCAACCTATTCCGCAGAGATTAAAGGACCAAGGAATGGTTTGAGCCTCTCAACAATCATCTTGGTGATGATCTTATAGACCACATTGCACAAAGCTATGGGCCTGAACTGATCCAACCTAGCAGCACCTTCCTTCTTAGGTATAAGGGCCAAGAAAGTCGAGTTCAAAGATTTCAACATCTGTTTATTCCTGTGTGATTCCTGGACCACGTCTAGAAGATCATACTTTATTACCTCCCAGAATTCTTGGAAAAATTCAATTGGAAACCCATCTGGACTAGGGGCCTTACCCTTCTTCATATTGAATTACAATTCTCTCCAGTTCTGAAAGCGAGATAGGGGATAAAAGGGCTTCATTCATGTTAGTAGAGACAAGATTAGGTATGCAAGCCAAAATGTCACACTTCTCATGCCTACCTGCAGGCTCCCCCCTAGAAAAGAGATCAGAGAAGTACTTGACTGCTTCCCTAGAGATAGCTTCACGAGAATAAATTTGAGTTCCATCTGATAATACAAGAGAGGAAAGAGAATTCCCTTGCCGTCGTGCCTTAATTGAGTTGTGGAAGAAGGCAGTGTTCCTATCCCCTTCCTGAAGCCAATAAATACGAGATTTTTGCTCCTAGAAAATTTCCTCCCAAAGCTCCCATTCTTCTAGCTCTTTAAGGGCTAGAGCCTCAGCTTTACTCATCTCAGAGCTCAACCCATGGTCTCGAATCTGCTGGGTAATACTATCAAGCTTGGTTTGAGCTGCAGTCTTCTGAACCTATAGATAGCCAAAACACTATTTATTCCATCTCTTAAGCCTATACTTCACATGTTGGAGCCTCTTACTAAAAGTATACATTGCTGTACCATGATTAGGCATCCCCTCATACCACCAATCAACCATTAGATTAGGTAAAGATGAGTCTCGTAACCACATCAACTGGAATTTGAATGAGGGATTCTTGGTAATCCTATAAGAAATAATGGAAAGCTTAATAGGCCAGTGATCCGATCCCCTCCAATCAAGAATTTCAGAACTAGTAACCCACCTGTTGTCCATCCAATAGTAAGAGACCAGAAATCTATCAAGCCTTTCTGAGATCACCTCACCACCACATCTTCGATTATTCCATGTAAAGACTCCATTATTAGGTTTCACATCAATGAGAACTAATAAGCCAATCATATCTCTGAGTAGATTAGAAGATTGGTCAAGCTTTGCTAGCCCACCTCTTTTTTCCTCCAGGCAAATAACAACATTGAAGTCCCTCTCCATAATCCATGGAAGAAGAGGTTCCAAAGACCAAATGAATCTAATAGGGGCCCATAATTGGACTTTACTTGCAAAGTCCGTAGGAGCATAAATATTAGATAAGAAGCACCTTTCACCATTCTCAAAGCTAGTGGCTATCAAAGAAATGGATGATCGACTGGAGAACCACCATAAAGGGGAGACTTTCCTAGGATCCTAGAAGCAAGCCACCCCTCCAGAACTTTTCAAGGCCCCCACCCCCTTCCAAGAGCCGTGGGGCCAAATATATGCAGCACACTTAGCCAAACCATCCAAAGAAAGCTTAGTTTCCTGAATAAAAACCATATCAGGAGACTGAGATTCAATTAATCTACGAACATCCTTTTGTCTGGGGATGCTATTCAACCCCCTTACATTCCATGATAGCACAATCATTTATGAGGCTGAGAGAAATGAGAATCAATAGGACTTTCTGACCCAGATTCCACCAAATTTTCCCCCATTATCTTGACTTTCTCCTGATCAGTCTTCCTACCACTTTTTATTGGTTTATCTAAAGGCCCCTTTTTGAAAGGCTTCTGTTAAATGCCTAACGCAAGAGAAGCCTTATTACTCTTAATAGAATCAGATGCCCCTTTAGGCATGTGGGATTCATTGGACACCCCTACTGGTCCTTGTGAAACCTGTGCTCCGCTAAGATCCCCCATATTCTGAACAAGAGGAGGCCCATCATTATCCCACTACTTGCCCTTTAGGTCCCCTGTATCAAGAAGCTGACCCTCTCTCTGCATATCTCCTTCATGAGTCTCCTGCTGAATGATGGCTTCTGGGGAGAGCTCAACTGGGATACCTGCCTCTTGGTCCATGTTTTCAAGAGCATCAAACCTATTAAAGGTGTCATCAGTCCTCCTTTCTGTCCAGGTTCTTTTATTTCCTTTTCCCTTATTACAAGATTTAACCTGAGTAAATCCCTCACTATCAACAGGTCCAGTAGAAGCTTTAGCCTTTCCTTGGTCCTCCCTAGGGGAAATCTGAGCATCCACGGAGGGATTCTTATATCTGGGACACCGGTGTAGTAGGTGACCATACTCATGGCTGATTTTGCATCTAAATGGGAGGGTCTTGTAATCCAAATGCTGGATCCAGGAAACAGAGCCCATACAAATCTCCATAGAGTCTGGCAGTGGATTATTCAAATCAACTTCAACACAAATATAGGCAAAAGAGATTACCTTATGATCTTGCGTCCGTGTAGAAGATCCCACAGGTTTTCCAAGAAGCATTGAAATTGAGTGAAGAATATCCTCCCTCTAGAATTCCAAAGGAAGTCTAGGCAGGCAGACCCAGACTGGAACCCGAGAGGGAATCTCCTCAGCAGAGTTAAAGCCCGTGTGCCAAGGCTTGATGAATAGCCCCACCTGGTTAAAGAAATAAGGGTTGCCTTCAAAAACCTTATTCTTGTCCGACATGCAGTAGAATTTAACCATTAAGTAGTTATTAGCTGCTAACAGAATCTCCATATCTCCTTCTAGATTCCACACCCGACGGGCACAAGAATCCAACACCGATAATGAAAGATGAAGGCCCAAAAATTTACATATAAGAGCATGGTTATTCTAGTACTCAACATCTTCTGAAACCTGTTTAGGTTGAACTACAAGAATAGGATGAACCTCGGCTTTCTGTAGACACCCATTAATTTTTTGAAGTCGGAGTTTTCCATTTGGAGAGGACTCTCCTTCCTTTGACTAGAAATTATCCCTCAAACCCTTGCTACTGTCATGCATCCCCAAAAAAGGTTCCCCCATCACCAAGTCTTCACCCAAAGGCTTGGAAGAGGTGGTCCCTAGATCCCCCATTAAACTCGAGCCTGGGCTTGGCAATCCAGCAAGGCACAAAAAGGGGGCACGAGCCCCTCAGTCCCCCAACACCATGGGCACGTACACCTCATGCAACAGGAGAAAAAGAAATCTTGGCCACAAGCCCTATCCCATGGCCAAAGAGGCGTCAAAACCCAACACCCTAGCAATAACACACTCTGAACCGCCCACAAGCACACAACTCACCCAGGGCCAGACAAGACGCGAGGAACAGAGCAGGCTAGGGCACGCAGGCCCTAGCAGTGAGAACCAGAACGCCTATCCTTGTTCGACCTCTGCATTTGCATATCTTCAAACCTTTGCAATTTAAGTCTGATAGGAAAAATATAATTAACCAATCGAATTTCTAATTTCTAATTTTCTTTTTAATTCAAACCCTTCTCGAATCAAATTCTAATTTCTTCACCTACGGAACGAGATTTCAAATTGATTTCTTTTTCTTTCAATCTTATTATATAGATGAGATACAATACAAGAAAGTGATAGATTCATGCAACGAAATCCAGAGAATCAATTTCAACAATCACGAAGAAGACAGGATTATATAAATAACATAATTGCAATTGGGTGAATGAAAACTCAAGAACCTTCCTGGTTCTGATGCTAAAATCACAAACACCCAAGGTAGAGAAATCCCTCCTCTCCAAAACTTTCTCCCTTTTGAAATTCTTTTCTCTTCCAGAATTCGCTTCCCAAATTTGCGTCCAAATTCCTATCCCTCGAAAATGAACCCCCAAATTGAGATATGAAGTCCTCTCCTTAAATCGAGGCACTAATTGTGCATTCACCTGGGAGAACTCCATGCTCACCAGACTTCAACTCCTATTAACTTTCCTTTATCTTTCTTTATCTCTTCCCATGCACATTAAATGAATTATTAAATAACTTAATTTAATTTTCACTCAACTTTTCTTTTAATTAATTTATTGATTTTCAATCTCATGCACACTTTATGCAATTAAAATATCTTTATTAAATTCACTTGTTTTATTAATTTCTTATATTTTAATCTCATGCACGCACCATGTGAACTTAAAACTTTTTCATAAATTAATATATTTTTACTTTTTAATTTATTTTTGAAACTTTATTGATAAAATATTTATTAACTTAAATAATAATATTATTTAGCATTTATTTAAAAATGAACTCTAAATATATTATCATTAAATAAAATAAATATTATCACGTTCTAAAATTTGTTCTTATAACTTTTATCTTCAAATTTAGTTCTTTTATTTAATTAATTTCTCAATTAATTAAATATTACAATATCATAATAATTTTTCCATTAAATTAAATCTTTTAATTAGACTTAATTAATAGAAAATTCACCAAAGACTCATGAAACAACATACAAAAACCTATCATAGAAAATCACATTCAAAATCAGACTAAAGGGTTATAATCACGAATTAATGTCATTCGACACATTCAGAGGGTACTCAACTCAGATACTTGTCCTAATTTTCAATTAGGACAAATGGCTTAAAGGTTTAGGATTTGGACTTAAGAATTTATCTCCCCTCTCTTACCATTGAGATAATGCGATAGGGTATTCTCATCCTGGAAACTTAGGGAAGTCAATACCCGGTACTTGCAACCTGCATAAAATCCACACATGTACAAACACAATATATACTAAGCTAAACAGGCAATGGCAGGAAGTGGTGCATTGTGTAGATCGCTGCTCCCTTCCTTAATCACATAAAAAATGCCATACATAAAGAAAACAAACATGCACACCATACACATGCAGTATGGGGTAAGTATCCATAAGAAAGCACATATGATAATCCATCTAACTAATCATCATCAATAACTGAAAGCATTGTACTCATCATCATACATACATGAAACATAGAGTACTAAGTAATCTCATCATTTAATAAACTGAATGTAAAAACAATATCTAATAATCTTAAAATAATACTACTACTCATCAAACATAAAACTAGCCTAAAAGAGTTTGGCAATGATAACATAAATGTGAACTAGGTGCAGGCACTACATATATCCTCTCATAATTTTCAAAGCATGTCTAATCACATTGAAAGGATCATAAGTCCTAGCTGGCCTAGTTGGCAGTTTATATTTCCTCAAAAATTCATTTGTTCCCTCAGTGGCATTCTTGCCAATTTCAAAGTCTCCCACTTTGGTACATCTACAAAGGAAAGTTCCTTTCTTAGCACCTTTGCCTAAGTATTCTCTGTTTAAAGAAATCAATTACTAGAATACTTCCACAAACCCTAACCTCTTAGGTACATATTTAGGTAGAAAATGGGGTGGTTGAGGGCATCCAAAAACCCTAATAAAAGTATATTCTTCAAATAAAAAGACACTACCCCAATCATGAGTTAATTGCTTCCCAACATCAAAGCACAACTTAGCTTTAATAACCTTTCTTACACTCCTAGGGATTCTTTCAATTATCAACCCTATCATTTTTAATACTGGATGAACAAAATCATTTAAAAAGCAATTACATTGGAATAATGATAGAACATTTTGTATACCCTTGTCCATCTTTGCACTGGCAATCTCTCTCCCCATTCTTGAGTAGACTTGAAGAAACTTTGATCAAATATGTTTGAATTCTTGAATAGGATCAGGTGCATGAGTAGAGAGTAATTGTGGAATTTGATATTTTCCAAGTCTCATTGTTGAGCAGTAGTGATCTCCTTATGAATACTCTTAATGATGTAATCCACAAAATCATAACCTATATTATGATTTGGGTCTTGAATATTCAAGGCCATTATATAATGTCCTCCTAGTGCTTCCATAGCTCCATCTGAACTTAGGACCTTGTTGATTCCAAACATAATGGTCTTTGGAAGAATTCTGAAGTCGTACATTTATCCAGATCCTTCCTCTTTGGAATGTTTCCTACATTCTTCTTTGTAGATGGAATATGCCTGGTCTTATTCCAGCCCATATAGAAATTCTTGTGATTGTTGAAATTCTCTTAATTTCTCCACTTTTATGGGCATTGACATAGGTCCCCCTAAGTTGAAAACCTCTATAAATGTCTCTTTTTCTAGGGATAGGAAAACACTTCTATCCTTTCTGTGAAATGTCTTGTTGATAGAATTATAACATTTGATTAGGGCTTTCACTAGGTGAACATTTATAAATAATTTAGGCATAATTAATTTGCCTAAGTTTCTCACCCATGGGTTACAAAATGGAACATATGATGCCCTATTTTTATAGAAAAACCAAAATAATTCATACCCATTTCTATTAGGGACTTTTGCATCTCTACACAATGCATATGGTTCTTTGAATACCAAATCATCTACTTTCTATGCATTAGTTGAACTAGGAAAAATGTGAATCCACTCCTCTACAAATGTTCCTGGAATTTTTGGTGGTGCATCTAGTTTCTCAATTATTGCTTGTACAATTAGCTCTCCCTCCCTCTGAGCCATTTCTAAAAAAAAATCGGTAATTCTATATGTTGAGAGTTGAAAAAGTTTTCTTAGATATCACTTTGCACTTGAAAATTTCTCAAAAAAAGTAGACAACTTAAGAAAATGGTAATGAAAATCTCCTGCTCTTCAGACTTTATCAGTTTCTATAATGAGGGCCTAGATTTAATTGACAATTACGAGTGCCACACTTGAAAACCTATCAATTTCTCGAAGAACTGGCCAAATCTACACTTTTTCAGATTTATGTACATCCAACTCATCACATCCCTATCTAGCTCAAACTTTTTCGTTGAAAAGTCATTTTATGTTTTTAGAAATAACATATGCAACCATGTGATCAGGGCCTTACTTCTTAGTACTTCACAGATTCACAACGGTTTAGCAAGGCACTTACATTAACTATGTGATGTCACACTCACTGTTTTATCTATCCATTATTCCTTGATCGCAACATCATGACCTAAATCTTATCTACTACACACATCCTTGTGAATATGTGATGCTTTACAACCTTAACCATTTGATCTTACTTTGGCTTGTTTGCAACCTCAACTTACTAACTAGGTTTAAAACTTGCGACAACATGATGAACTACATTCACTACTTTTCTACCTTCTCTATGAGTCAAGTACTAACTCCAACGATGGTGCGAAAGTATAAAAGTTGACTGTGTGATGAACTTGATCACTTCATCGCAACTTAAAACTTTAACTATGCTTAAACCTTTGTGAACCAACAATGAACATTTCTTTTGACTGACATACATCCTTCGTGACTTGACAACTTGAAAATTGTCCTGGCCACTTAACCATGCGATCATGCACTCATGCCAGATTCCTCTATCATGTGTCCTAGACCAACCCATGTGTCTTCAATTTGGCCTTACCATCTGCTCATATGTGGATACATGT
Source organism: Cupressus sempervirens (assembly GCA_028749045.1). NCBI lineage: Eukaryota > Viridiplantae > Streptophyta > Pinopsida > Cupressales > Cupressaceae > Cupressus > Cupressus sempervirens. Next base: position 566,546,446 of record CM053783.1, on the reverse strand, counting down.
CTTCCCTATGTTTCTTTGTAACCTTAGAAGATTAGAACTGAATTTCACATGCAAACATGCTATTTAACCTTTATATTAATTGATTTCCTTTGTTTGCATGGTCGCCACTTTGAATTAATCAAAGTTAGGAAGACTTGCGATCTTGTGCTTACACTCTTTTCAGCCATTCACAACTCAGAAATGAAAGTTTCCATTGACTGCTCTGAAGTCGTGCAGTGCTTAAAATAAGTTATTTCGCTCTCTTGCCACCCTTTGAACAGTTAGTGAACCAGGAAGTACGATGTTGCAAAAAAAAAGATTTCACAACATCGTGACTTAATCATATAAAAAGCCATGACAAAATGATATGAAAGCTTGTCGCAAAACATAAGGTTACAAGATATATCAAGGAATTTTGTACATCCTTATGTTGGACCTTTCAAATTAATTTTCGAAAGAGGGGTTTCTATTGATATCAAAGATGGAATGCCTTGACCTAGGGTCTTATAAGGGTTATTTGAAATTTTGGAACCCTAAGCACAATAATTACAAATTCTTTCATGATTTTCACTTATAATTTTTAAAATCTTTGATAAGTGGAAAATTAGACCAACACTAGTATCAATTAGATGACTAGGAGGTGACCTCCATATGACTTTTCAACCTTTTTATACTTTGGGGTCAGCCCCCCATCCTTTTGGCTGCTATCTAATACATCAAAAACAATAAAAATAAAAATAACAAGAGCTGTGTTGTTGTAGCTAGAGTCTCGCCTATTGTAAAATAAGGACCAGATATCTATTTGATTCATTGTTGAGGGGAGCGTTTGAAAGTATGACCTATTGATAAATAAATATTACTCATCAACCAATCATTTTTTCATGAATAGTCATTTTCTATTAATAAATAATATACTAAGATTACAATTCACAAAAAAAGTGTCGGGGATACAAGATCACCTCGTGAGAGTTCACACGGCTGAAGCCAGAATCATAAACTATTCATAAAAAAAACATAAATAGCAATCCTAAGGTGGCTAAAGTAGTGCTTGCTGAGGGAGGTGGCTCATCGCAATCATGGTCCCCAATCTTCTTTGCGATTGGGAGGCAGATTGGGAATAGTCCAGCCATCAACAACAACATCAACAGCCTCAATGGCTTGGTCAACATCCTTCATATCTGGCTACGAAGGTGAAATAGCCAGTTCTAAGTGAAAAGGTCATTTCTTAGAGATCAGTCATCAAGCACTAGGAGGAGGAGCTGGGGACCAGCTAGTGCCACCACAAGGCAAGGAAATTGAGCAATGCCTCCATCCATCATCATCATTGCTAGGAGAGTGGTGGCGGGAAGCCTAGGAGTGCAGAGTATGTGAACAACGACTTGAAGAGTTGTGCCTCTAACGATGACCTCTAGGCATTGAGGTATCAACTAAGGCATTTGGAGGTACTCTAGCAACAGTACAAGGGGCATTGCCCCAGTGATTAAGCAGCTCTTGCAGGTGGGCCACCTCCAAGGCCACTTTGTTAGCTTGTACTTGAATCTGCATCATTACATTATTACAAATGCACGCCTTAGTGTACATAGAAATATCAATATCAAGAAAACTATGAGTTAAGAGAACAACATTTCTATCTTTCCATAGAGTGAACAAAATCTCCATCCTGAAGGTTTGCCAAATTTGGGTAAATTTTTGAGGGATCCTAGGGGAATCACCCAAAATAACCATGTGCCAAGAAAATGGTTCAGGCTGAAAAGGCTTAAAGAAATCATGAATCCAGTGCCAATAATTTTGAGCATGTCTACAAAACTAGAAAATATTTAGGAAAGACTCTGGTTGTCCACAAAATGGACATTTAGGATCTAGAACCCCAATATGCTTGAGTTGAGGCCCAAGGGGAAGGCCTTGAAAAGCTAGGCACCAAGCAAAATGGGCAATCTTAGGTTTTGTAGTTGCACTCCAAATAGTGTCAAAGCACTTTCTTCATTGAGAAAGAGAAGATTGCAAGTGCCATCTCTAGTTGAGTGTATCCACCATCGGTAGATGGGGAGAGAGCCATTTATAACCCAAACTTGGTTTGTAACTAGTGAAAGGAGTGGCAGGATACCACTTCCAATCAGTCCACCAAGGTCTAACAGACTGAATACCTACTTTATGAATTAAGTGCATAGGAATTACAAAAAGCAATAAGTCAAAAGTTTGCCAATCTGAATAGGAAATATGGTACTAGACTTGCATATCTTTCCAAGATCTGAAACTCACGGAAACCCTTAACAAAATATCTTTAGGAGTCTTGATGCTTCTTTTGAACAAACGTAGAGCATTAGCACCTTGAGTCTTGGCAAGGGGAATACCCTGGATGGAAAATAGGGGAGACCACCAAATGTTTCGCTGATTCAAAGAGAGCCCATCACAAAATTCATCACCACACCAAAGAAGCCAAGGCTTGATAGCTTCCCAAGCTTTCCATATGCTCTTGATAACAAAAGAGCCATGTATGAGCACAGGCTCTTGCATGATGAGAAGGGTGTGAAAGCCAATCCCCTTCCATACAAGCCTATTGATGGGAAATTTGGAAGAAATGCAATGCTAAACCAAAATCTTCCAAGCTTTATCTCTAGTGATGGCATGAATAATCTATTTGGCACACAGAGCAAGGCCTTGCTTTTATGTGGAAAGCAAGCCAAGGCCTCCAGACTCTTTTGGGAGACAACAAAAATCCCAAGCAACTTTGTGAAAGCCATGATGATCGAAACTAGAGGCCTAGAGAAAATCATGCAGCAATCGCTCTAATTTCTGATAGAAGGCTTTAGAAGGAGCCCAACAAGAAGAATAATAGACATGCATTGATGTAAGAACTTTCGAGCAAATCTAGAATTTTCTCACAAGAGGAAGTGGTTTCATAAGCCAATAATCTAGCTTTGTAATAATCTTGGCAAGCACTGTATTTCATAGATCCATTGGCAACGCTTCAAAGGTGAAAGGAATGCCTAGAAAGTGGAAGATTTCTCCATAAGTGACCCATTTCCATTCAAACTAGCTAACCCAAGGTGGAGCTGGCCAAAAAGACTGGTGATAATAGATCATTCTATGCCATTGAATAGCAGAGCCGGAGGCTTGGCAAAAAGTGTCAAGGCAATTTAAGACATTATTGATGTTTTCTTCATCCTCCAAAAGAGTGAGAAAGGAATCATCAGCAAAATAACCATTGACCAATTGGGAAGAGGATTCTGACAAAGAAATGCCATGAGCCAAACCTGAAGACATGAAATGGGCTAGTAGATAGCCAAACCCTTCAACAGCAAGAACATAGAGCATCAGAGCTAGAGGGCAACCTTGCTTGATGGAACAAAAAGGCTCAAAGGCATCAGATTGGGAGTTATTGATAGTAATGCAAGCATTGGCATCGCCAAAGAGCATTTCCCCAAACTACAAAAAATTGGGACCAAAACCAAGAGCCCGAAGCATAGCTAAAATAAAAGGCCATTCAATTCGGTCATAGGCTTTAGCAAAATCAATTTTCAAGAAAACAGCCGCCTACTTGGACTTGCAAGCCCACTCCGTTCATTCCTAGACTGCAATAATGTTGTCAAGAATATATCTGGACTTGATAAGGCCAGTTTGTTTAGGCCACACAATTAAAGGTAGAAGGTGGAAAATTTTGAGAGAAATTGCCTTGGCAATGATCTTGTAAGACACATTCAGAAGGGTAATGAATCACCAATTGCAAATATCCTTAGAATCTCCAACTTTAGATATGAATTTAATGTTTCCTTTGTTGATAATAGTTCCTAAGCTTTTAGAGTGATAGACTTCAAGATAAACTTTATGTAGATTAGGACCAATATACTCCTACAGGTGTTTGTAAAATTCCCAAGGAAACCCATCACACCCAGGGGATTTATCATCTGCCATGGAGAAAATTGTCTCTTTAGGGTCTTGGAGGGTAAGAAGTTGCTCACAGAAAGAACATTGCTCAACTGCTAGGTGGTTTGGAGTAATAGAAATACACTTTTTGTGAGCTTCCTCCTAAGCAACCAAATTTACCTACGAAGCAATAACATTCTCATAGTGATGAACAAATGCTTGTAGGATGTCAGGGAGACTAGAGAGAATAGAAGCGCCTTGTTTGATTTTTTAAATCCCAAAATTGATATGTCAGACTCGAAGAGCCTCGAAGAACTCCTTCAAGGCTTTATCGCCAACCTCCAACCAATGGAGGTGAGCTTTGATTTGGGCTCCTTGAGCGACATAATAATCCACAACCTGTTTATCATGGCAAAGTTTGGCAAGATGGATTTGCAAATCAACATCAAAAGGATTAAGGGTGAGAGCCTTAGAAGCTTTTTTGAGCATAGAAGTAGTGGATTCATAAGACTGCCTTCTGAAAACTACCAACTGTTGTCCATAGATGCACAGAAAGCGAGTGGTTCTGGTAATGGCATCATTCCACCACTGAATCCACCCTGTCTGGGAATGCGAATGTGGCTCTAGATTCCAGACATGTAGGATATGAGCAATAGTGGAAGCATGCATCAACATAGATGTGTTGAGGAAGAATTGTGACTTGACAACTTTTTGGATAGCTGTTTGCCATGAAATGGAAAAATAAATGGGATAGTGGTAAGATAACGTCACATCTGGCAAGCGAATGATAGGTAAATCTTGATCCTTAGAAAAGGAGAAAAAAATTGTACAGTAATCATGGCATGATCAAGACACTTTAAAATGTGGTCAGAGTTAGCTCGAAAGTTGGACCAAGTGTGCCAAACCCCACTATGCTGGCGATAGTTAATATTGGGATCAAAGAGGCCCAATTTATTGTGCATGTAGCACTAGGCTTCCTTTTCCCTAGCTATCCAACAAAAAGGCAAAATGCCATCTTTGTCAAAGGCCACCTGAACCATATTGGTGTCACCACACATAACCCAAGTAGCTGGAGGCAAGTTGTCAGCCAGCTAGCCCCACAATTTAGATCTTTCCATAGCATCATTGGGAGCATAAACATTAATGAATCCAAAGGAATGATTGTTAATGGAAAGCAACAACCAAATTATTCTATGTATGGGGTCAGAACCATGCGAAATAATAGCAGAATGAAGATGAGGTGACAAGAGAGTAACTACACCACCTCTGCCAGCTTTGTGCTGAGAAGAAAACATAATGCCATCTAACCAAATGACATGACATGTAGAAGAAAATATGAAACCAGAGATCTTAACTTCTTGCATACAGAGAAAATCTAAATTTCCTAGTCTATGATGAGTATCCCTGACATAGTACTTTTTGGAGAGGTCTGTGAGACCTCACACATTCCATGATAAAAAAAATTCATGGAAATTCTTCCATATCTTCCTCGCCCTCAAGAGAGGAGTAACTATTATGCAAGAAATTAGAAACTGGGGTAAAGCCAAAAGGAAAATCTTTTGGATTGATGGCTCGTTGTTTCTCCTCTGGTTTCTCAGCACATTCGAGAGGACTGCGGGAATGTCGCATATTCTAAGTCACTATGGAAGAAGTAGCAAGAGGGTGTGAATCACAACCGAGGTGTTAGCCTGCCTTAATCCCTTGTGAATCACCAAGGTTTGAAACCTGTGAAACACTAGGGTTTGGTTCTGGAACAACTACTTGTGTCCATAGACTGGCTGGGGTTTGCACTCTTGTTGAAATCGAAGGAACCGAAATGACCGCCGCATATGACTATTTAGGAGCCAAGGGAGCCTTGCCCTTGTGCCCAATAGTAGTCCATTCTTCTTTTTCCTTTCTATTTGTTTGGCAGACACCTCTTTAGGCGGGGGTTAACCCTAGGCATAGCCAAAGGGCAATCCCTAATCTTGTGTTCCACTGACTGGCACCTATAGTAGGTGTTAGGTAGTTTGAAATAAAGTGCCTTCTAAGAGAAGGTTTGAGCCCCAATCTGTATTTCCATAGAATCCTTAAAATCCATGGAAAGATCAACCTCAATGCAAACACATTTCTGAGGGCAAGCGTTGAAAAATTTCTCATGTTCCTTTGTGATAACTTTGCCAAGAGTATTGGAAATGGACTTAATAAAAGGCCAACATGGCAAGGGTAAACCTGGGAACTTGACCCACACAAGAACCCTAAGCTTTTTGTCATCAGAGATAGTGAAGTCTCTCGACCATCTTTGAAAAACAAGCAGGAAGGAACACATAGACCAAGGACCATTGCTAAAAACTGCATCTTCCTGCGATGGGTTAGTAAGTGAAATAAAAAAAAACCTTTGGTAAGGTTTTTTACAACATCAAGGAAGACTCCATGAGGAGTCCAACTCTTGTTAACCTATTCTTAGCGCATAGCTTTAGGAGGAGTCCTACCCACAAAATACCCTATCAAGGTATGCTGTTCTAACTAATCACAAGAAGCATCAAATTCTTGCAAAGGAAGGATAATATCAAGATTACCTCATGAAAAACCTTCAAGACAAATTTGCAAGGACATTTGTTCAATGGAGGCACCATGGTTATCTGAAGCAACAACATGAACACCAGTATCAACAACTGGGTCACCATTGGTTAGGGCCATTATAACCTAGCCTAAAAGCTGCTATAGTAAATACGATATGACAAGGGGAAAGAATAGAAGGAAAGCTTAGACAAAGAACCATATGCAAGAAAAATGAAAGATCACATGAAACCCTAATAAAGCCAAATCACATTAACCAATCATTATTGACTTTAAGAAATGCATCATAAAATTTCCTCCAATGAAATTTATATTAGGGATACCCCTGATTTTGTCTACTTATAACTAGTGTAAATCTATGGGGATATGCATTTACATACTATTTACTTTATTATGATGTAGACATAATAGTAAATAGTTATGAAAAATGATAAATTAGAAGCACTTCATTGTTATTCAATGTTTCATTAGTATACTTTTATTTTAATAAGTTTGTAATAAAAATCTCTTGTTTTAATAAATTTATAATGGAATTGTCAAAACCAAGATTTATAGAAGTTGGAAACAAAAGAATTGGTGGAATTGGTGATAAAGAATCTCATGCATGCGATAAAGAATGGCATGCCTAGAAATATTCATCACTGCTACCATATCCAAAAGCATTTCAAGCCTGAGATTGACATTGATTTAAATGAAGCCCTGCATGTAGAATATGTCATGGTTAAAATGATATGTTCAAATTTTTTTAGTAGGACAACAAGAGAAATATAGCCAAAGGCTTAGAGCCTTGTGCACAGAATTGTTGGAGAGAAACTATATTAATTTTATTTTTGTACTTGTGTCAAGATGATAAAGTTCTAAATTCTAGATATTTTTAATTGCTGAACAATTGTGACACAATTTATTGTACTATAACACAATTATTGTACAATAATAAAATAGTTGTACAATATGTTCCATTTGACACATCTTCCTTTTAAATAATCATTCTCACTTGCATGAGATTATTTTTATCAATTAAAATTTCTTAAAATAAAAGTCTAATATCTTATACTAACAAGCCTAAGTTCTTCACTTGGTAGAGGGGTCCTAAGGAATAATCCAATTGGGAAAAGCCAAAATCTTTGGGAATACAACACGTGGAATCTAATGGTGTCATTACATAAGTGTTTACAATTGATTTTGACTTTAATTCGGTGAATTTGGATGCTAAAATAGTAATGCATTCTTACTAGAAATGATTTTCGGTTGTATTACTATTAAAATTTTGCAATCTTGCATATCTGGGGATTGTGTGATGATTAAACCTAATTGTGAGTAATTTTTTAAAAAAAAAATTGAAACATGGAGGCATTGCTAAGCACTGGGTTTCTTTGGGCAAGTGGCATTGTTAAAATAATTTCATGTGTTTGGCATGTGGTTGCAATTTTTTCATGCATTCCTACATTTGATCATGGTGTTTGTTGTTTCTTTTGAACACCTAGTCACCTCCTCAAGCCATGCTTCCAGGCTCAATGACTTTTCTTCCTTTTTTACAGACAGGATTTTTTCTGGTAGTCTGTTTCATTTTCCATCAACAAAATTACTGAAATTATTTTGAAACCTCCACTTGTGTAGGTTGTGTACTAGACAATTTTCAAATCATTCAATAATTATATTATTTGTGATGTCTATCCCTCAAATGAAAAAGGATTATAAAGGGGTCACATACTTGCCAAATATCAATTCTTTCATCTTCCCTAAATCCTTTATTGCATACTTCTCCTCCTTAACAAGATCTACAATATTCTCTATATTTCCCTTTAATAAGAATTTCCTTACCTTCCATTACTCAAATTAAAAATATTATTATTAGTTGTTTCATTTTTTATTCATTGTTGATGACAATGGTATAATTTTCATTTTGTTTTTCTGTTAGATCCATCACTCAAGTACTGATGTTCACTTGTTATTTTGTAGAAGACTATGACTATGGTCTAATTTTTTTTTCTAATAGAACTCCTCCCAAGTACTATATTGTTGATGAGATTTAAAATTTCCCATCAAATGCAAGAGATTTGTCGTTATTTAAAACCTTTGAGCTATAAGATTTAACTATCGAAGCAACCCTGCATTGTCCAAGCCATACCTATGTTCCCAAACTTCACCTGTGGTATGTTATTTTAAACTTTCCAACTTTTTTCTCATCAGAAGTAACAAAAAGGAATTAATATAAGTTAAAGGTGGGAATAGTATGTCCACTAGGGCTTCTCAATCTTGAAAATACAACCAGAAATTTCCTATTTAAGCAGGAAGTTGCCAATATCTTGAGAAATTGGTTGAGATTGAAGAAGATTTCTTGGTCAGAGCTTGAATAAAGTGGCTTTCAAATTTTAATATGGATATTGGAATTGTTCTAATCATTGCTTCTCAGTATTTTAATCTTTTCATGAAAGATCATGACTTGTGAAAAAATTTCATGGAAGGAACTTATACAATCAACTCTTTCAAAATTAATAGGCAAATTCAAATAGAGGAGTCCAATTATTAGACCTAACAATGTATTTGAATATGAGAGAGAAGAGTTGTTTAATATGCATCCAACTAAATTACATGATTGGTATTCAGTGAAAAGATAGATGATGATATAGATAAGTGATTAATATGCATCTAACTGATTTATAGATAAGTGATTAATATGCATCCAACCAATATACAGAGAAATCCAACTGATTTATAGATAAGCAATTAATATGCATCTAGTCGATATATAGAGAAGGGATGTAAACTTAAAAGAGGTGATTAAGTACTTGTATTAGCAGAAGTGGTCTGCTAAAATTTTCTTCTAGGAAGAGATTGACCTCATGGACAAGCTTTGTGTGGGAAGAGATTGACTCAGCTTATCAAGATAACTCTAATTGTTTCTATTGTCACAATTAATCATTTCTTGTTTTCCTTGTAGAGTAGAAAATATTTATCTATGAGAATACAATAATCATTCTTCAAGATAAGTGACATGTTTCAAAAAGATTACTCTTGAGTCGGGCATGAATCCTATTTCTCATTGACAAAGGTTTGGGGGAGAGGTGAGAGACAACGAGCTACCCCTCAACTTATATCAAGTCTATTAGGGATGATTGGATCCATTCAATGCATGACCAATAATAGGGGCACTACATTAGTTGAGGATGTCACTATATTTTCAAAGATTGAAGAAAAACAATAAACTCCAATCCATAAAATATGCACTCAAAGTCCACCAAAAAAATGCACCCTCTTATTTGGTCCTCATCCATAGTCCCCCATACATATTGTATAAGGCAAGCCACTATTTACAGATTCTTCAATTCTGTCCAATTTGTAACTGTTTCTTTCATAGGTGGTCAACCTATTTGGGGATTTTATTAGGATAAGGTGACTCAGCCTTACCACAATTTATTGCTTTATTTGTGCTTTCTTGGAAAGTTGCTAAATGAAGCTAGATTCTTCCACAAGAAAAGATTTGGAGTACAAAAACATAAAGCTTCTATTTTTTGGTGATTTGTTCTCTTATGCTTTATTTTTATGCAAGGGTTGTGCACAAGGAATTTTCTAAAATAATTTGTAGATGTGTTGAATGTAGATGCTTTAGAAATTGTTTCCTCTTGTATGAAAACTCTATAAATACAAAGCATTGTTGTCGAGAATTAAGAGAGACATGAGAAGTTATTTTCATAGGGTTATGCTGCCAGATTTTCTCTAGAATGGAGCAAGATTTAAATCTCCATGTGAAGGTTAAAAATGTATTGTAACTTGTTGTTGAATAATACATTAGCTTGATGGTTTGGAGGGTGGGGTTTTTACCTGGAAAGGTTTTCCCCATGTATATATGTGTGTGTGTGTGTGTGTGTGTGTGTGTGTGTGTTCTCTATTCTATTTCATTCTTCTAGTTTCATGATTGTAGAATAATAATATGTATGTCATAATGTTGCTGAAATTTATTTAGATCGATAAATTGCAATCACTTTCCTTTAAGGTTTTAATTGTAGGAAATCAACTATGTTTGTTTCTGCTTTTTTGGCCTAGTAGTATGCACTTGTACTTGCTTATTAGAAGTTGTTCAGGGAACTATTGGATATAGGATGTGCATACTGATCTCAGATGACTTTCTAGGGCGCTCTTGTTTCCCTTCAGATTCAAACATCTAATGACTTGTCATATTAGAATCTCTAATGTTCCTTTCTTCAAAGAAATTAGTGCATTATGGCTCTTGACTAGAGGTAATATATTCAGTTGGTGAAAAGAACCTTATTCTTTTGTGAGCTTAGGTACATCATTGCTTCTCTGAATTTTAGGGCATTATTGTCCCAAGGTCTGGTTGTTGCTTCTATAGTGGAGAAAGTTCCCAACCAATTTAGGGCTATCCTTGTAGGAATTCAATAATATTTTTTATTTTCATGTTATGAATCTATGAGATTTCAAAGGAAGTGTCTTAACAAAAGAGTTTGTTCTTAATAAAAAATAGTCTATACTTACATCTCAATAGAAATAAATGCTACTAACAAAAACAATGACATCTAATTTAAACTATCATTTTAAATTATCATACTAAAATCTTAAATATTAGTAAAAAATAATATCTTATTTAAACTATCATATTATAATAGATTGCAAATCATTTTAATTTAAAATATAAAAGAGACTATAGCTTTTGGTAGATTTGGGTATGTACTTATGACATTGGTTTCTAATGATTTTTATTGACTAGTGTGGCTTGATAGGCAAGTCTAAACCACTGCTTTCTATTCAAATGAAAAGAAAGGAACTTAATATTTAAGGCATGAAAATTATACAACAGTATGATTAATTTATATATATTTTTAAATTAATATAAGGTTCATGATTTGAGTCATGATAATTATTAATTGTGAAATTGTAAAAAATATTTGAAAGTTTATCTATGAATCATTGAATTTGTTAGAGAACCTAGAAAATATTTTAAGAATATCAAATTTTAAATTTTAATAGATATAGTTCCATATAAAGTGTAGGAATATCATGTAAGTTACAAGAGTTTATGATCAATTGATCATAAATATTTAGGGTTTTTGGTGATTTAACATTATCTTAGATTCTGTAAAGTTCATATGGGGGTTTGATTTTATACACTTTATATAGGAGGGAGATGCATTAATTCTAGAAATAAACAAGGGAAAAGAGAGAAAAAAACAAACAGGTTTAGTTTAAATTATTCATCCGACTAGTTTTTGAGTTGTATTTTTAAAATATGTTTTGCAATTAGTTTTATAATTTATATTTTGTGTTCATTTTTTCCACCTGATTGGGTATACATTTACATTCAACCTTATATGTGAATAGTGTGTTTTCTTTGAATCTTTCAGCCCACATAAACCTAAGGTTCACTCAAAACCTATTAATCTAGAAAATAACAGATGACAAACTAATCCATATTCTAGATCATTTACAAATTCTCCTTGCCCAATAATTAAGTATATGTCATATAAACACCCAAACCAAAATTATCACAGACAATGCCTAAATGCATATGTTGATTGCAAGCTCAGTGACCATGAACTTTCCTGAATTGATAGTTTGGACATGGACATATTGGACTTGGAAATACTCCAAGAGAAGGAGCAAGTCAACATTGTAAATTCAATATGTTCACAAGATAATTTTAATAATGATACAACTTTATTCAAAAGCATAAATTATCCTCTAAAATTAAGTCACTAAAGTATAAGGGAGTGTAAAGGTTTGAATGCAACAGGAAGCAACACAAGAAATAAATTTGTTTTTACAAGGAGGAAATCATAAAACTAAGCAAATGCAATTTTATGAGCAAACTAAATTTTATGATAGATCTAAGGTGTAAAAATGTAAAAAAATAATGTTTAGAATATGATGTGCAAAATAGAAGGTATAAATGTATCTAATTAAGTATCCACAAATAGAAGCCTTAACAAAAATGACCCTATTTGAAAATACAAATTCATAAGACAACACCAAATCAAGATAGAGGGATTGATGCTTCACATTGCTTTGGAAGAATGTAGATTGCTATGAATTCTACCAATTCAGGGGGATTTTCAATGCTCTACACTGTGTATAGAGCTCAATGACTGAGAGAATTGAAAAATGTATGATGTGAATTGATGTCATGTCGAGTGAGGAAATCTTTGATGTTGCAGTCAGTATCTGTCATACAACTTGGATTGGGCTACAGAGAAAATTCATGCCAAGAATAACTAGTCCAAAACAAAAGAAATTTAGCAGGTGCTTCTACAAGAATAGTACAAATGACAAAGCAAGTATGAAATCTTGAAAGAAAATATTGATTTTAATGGTAGAACCATACCTAGTTGAGAATTCCTCTAAACCTACACTTCTAGACTATTGTTGGGCCAAACCTGAGACAAATCTAATTAACAAGAAAGGGTTGGTTTCCCTGCAAAATGTGAAAGAGCATGGTAGCCACACAAAGTGTTACAAGGTTACCACTACTCATGATACTCGACTAGGTGGATTGTTTTAAATTTTTTGTATAATATAAAGTCACCACCTACCAAATAATTTCTACTATGTGTATTGTTCAACAAATGTACAAATGTTCTATAATACATTTTTCTATTTTTCTCAACAACAAAAACAAAAAGACCACTAGGAAAATCAGTACTGACCAATTAGAAAATAAGGATTAATGTTAAAATTTTAGTCATTTCAGATGTCTTTATCTTATATATATATATATATATATATATATATATGTTATAACATTAATTATTAATTAACAAATAGACATGTCTCTTAAAGGGGCATGTCTATTCATGACTTATGGTTATTAATATGAGGAGGGTTGCCTTTGTAACAAATATACCAAGAAGGCAATTCAATTACATGATCTTTTTAAACTTCAACATGGTATTAGAGCAAGAATGAATCTCTAGGAACATCATAAGATTAGGGAACACTAATGGCCCATTTGGCAACGGGAATACAAGTGGAATAGACATATATATATTCTTAAAATTTTAAATTCTCTTTTGGATGCACCAAATTAGAATTGGAATAGGAATAAAATTGGAATACGTAATCCAATTTTGGCCTAAAAATGAGGATTTTCTATTCCATTTAAATAGGTGGAATTAGAATATGTATTCCTATTCCATTTTTTTTGATTTTAAAAAACATAAATTTTTGAGTCCGTGAATTCCACATCAAATTCTGGGTGAACTAAACAAAAATAGGAATACATAACCCCATTTTCTATTCGAAAATAAATATTCCAGAATAGGTATTCCTATTCCCATTTTTATACTCTCGCAACCAAATGGGCCCTAAAGTTTTACAATCAAAAGAAATGATGAGCCGAGATGAAGTCAATAGTTTTGCAAGTGAGGCAAGAAAGAACAATGCTGATGGTGAAGAGGATGTAGAGACTGATAGAAATTGTGTTCTACCCAATGGATGATGAGAGGAAACTAGCAAGGCATTGTAAGAGTGCCTTATTATAAAGAATGAAGCCCCTGATTCAATTGAAGCCCTCTTAAAGTTTCTATATTTTGCTCAACAATATCATGTCACTTCTCATGAAGGATTTTCATCAATGATGCTGAGAAAATGCATGAAAGAATATCTTCCCTTCCTATGATTTTGTTACAGAGGATGCAACAAATCATTTGAAAGAAGAGGATCTTGATGCTTTGTCATTCCTTGGTTCATTGTTGACATCAAGGCCATTTTATACAACAATATTTCAGAACAACCTTCATCATGCACAATAGTGGCTATGCAATTCAGACCAACCTATTCATTCAGACATTCCTATTTCCTGACCATGTACGAGATGCTTTGGCAAATCAAGAACTAGAACGCTCTGTTGAGCAGCCACATTTTCTATACTCAATGCCACCGCCATAATGTTTGTGAGGAGGGAATAGCTTCCATTCTCTAATTAAAAGACATAGCATAAATTAAATTAGTAATACAACCCTCATAAGAAAGTAATAGAGATTACGATACAAAGTGAAATCACCAACAGATGGATTAAAATTCTAGATTTCAGTTCCATTTGAGTGCCGCTAGCTAGAGGAATAAGGTACTGTTTGAAAAGAACAGAGAAGACAAGGTATGGCTATCATTGTATAGTCTATCAAAACTATTGCTGAAGGGTCACAAATATTGTAAAAAGAGTTGTTGAAGATACCATTATCTTAAAGGAGCCGATCTAATAAGATGTGAAGCTAGAGATTTATCCAGTACATTTGGTGACGATTCTTTCTAAAAGTTATATTATGGAGTTTGGTTGAAGATTAAATTAATCCCAACATCCAAGTATATGAGAAATAATCTATGGAGACCATCGATATGCTCTACATGGAAAACGTGGCATTTGATGACGATGAGTATATTGTGAGAACATTTCCTTCAGTGCAAACAATGTCTTGCATGGTTGCTTGATCCGAAACTCAGAATGCGATGATCCATTTATCTGAACTATAAAGTTAAGACGTCTTAAGTGAGGCATGTATTATGGGGCTAAACCAGGAATGATCCATTTATCTCGTGGCCATCAAAGCTATTCTAGCAGCTGTCAAATACTAAATTGGTCATCAAATCTATTCATATGTTGCCATCGAAAGTGGCCAAGAGTTACTAAACTGTCTGTATAAATATAGTCATTTTGGATTGGGGCAGGCTATTCTCTCACAGAAAAAGTATAAAGGTAAAACAAAGTCAAATTATTTTTTCCCACGTTCATTAAAACATAGTAAATTTTTTTTTTTTTTTCATAGTTTTCGACTACAAACTATGCACTTGTAATGAAATAACTTGCACACTAGAAGAAATAATATGAAGTATTATATAAATACTTAATAATAACTGAGAGTAATATGCCACTTCAAAGGGGCAACCTCCAAATATCTCCAATGAGAACACACTTCACAATATGATGTTGAAATAAGACTCACAACCTTCTATATATACCTAATTATGCTTAGGTTGAATAAACACAACCCTACATAACACCTAGGCCGACCTACCTACCTAAATAATAATATAATAATGATAACATCACTTAATTAAGGATTGAGATAACCACAAGTTGACTATTCATAACCCTATATACACCAATATTAAGGGTGTAGCATGCCCCCTCTCTTGAAAGAAGCATTGTCCTCAATGTAGATCAAATATTGATATTTAAAAAAAAATTCATGATGTTTTCAATCTTTTGAAAATTGGTCAACTATACTTTTTTGTGGGAGGATAACTGCATCCTTTTGGATTTCATGTAAACCTGAATATTTAATGTACATGAGCTTTGACAAGACATCTGCTGCCAATAGTTAGAACAGTAAACACGTGGATTGAGGTTAGGTATCAGATTGAGTAGTGAATGCTTCTTCAAAGTGCAAAAGCAAAGACGTGATCAAGGGTGGTCCCAATAGGATAGAAGAAAATATATTAAGGTGATGTGATGTGTACAATGAGATTCAGAGGGGTACATAATTTCTAACATTTATTTCATAATATATGGGCGTATATATAAAGGCATGTGGTGAGTGAGTATTTCTCATTTCTACTATTTGTCATAAATATGTGTTTACATTTAAACTATATGTATTTATATATACAAATGTATATATTTTTAATATTATGAAATACTTATTATTAATGAAAATATAAAATAAAGAGTTATTTTATAATTATGTTATTAGAAATAGGAATGACTTAAATTATTAATATTCTATACAAGCATCTACCTTGATCTTTGCCTTCGAGAATGTTATTGTAGGAAGACGAAGATTGAGATTAAGAGGGAGCATATGATTCAGTCAACCTTTGGTGATCTCTGTCATATTGATTCAGAGGAGTAAACCATGTGAAGATGAATTCACCAAATGATTAATAAATTGTAGCAATCAAGAGGATTGTGATTCATGAATATACATAGTGACTATGTGATTGTAATGGGCCCACCCCTTGTGTACATCATAAGGAAGTGATAACTTCCAAATGATGTCGCTTGTATTTGTAGAAGTTATTGTAAGGTGACAATCGTACAATAACTTGTATTATGTCATAATCAAACTTTAATTTGAGTACTTGGTGAATATCATTTATATTTTGGGAGGCTAATACTTTTGATATCAGATGTGATATTATACATTTGAGTATTGGAGAATATCATGTATTCTGAGAGACCAATACTCTTGAAATCAAATGTGATATCAAAATGATGGATATCTTTTGATCGAAGAGATTCTTAAACTTTTCATTCCTAATATTACCAATGGTGTAATATATGTCTTGTGCTTATCCTCCCTAGGTAAGAGGGAGTGTTTATGTGTGGTAGCTTCAACTGGCTAAAATTATATGTTATACATTTTGAGTAAGTGTTGTACTTAAATCATGAGAATATACAACTTGTGAGACTTACAACTAAGTGCTTATATGTCATTAAATTGTCTGGCTTTGAGTTATTTTTATAGATACATATTAGGTATGAGGTCAATATACATTTTTTGAGACTAACAACTAAGAGCTTAAATGTCATCACGTTGATTATCTTTGGGTTGTTTGTATAAATGCATACTAGGTATTTTAATAACTAAGAGCTTAGATGACAATTGTTGATCATCTTTGGGTTATTCAATATACTGATCGTCCTTTACCTTTGATTATCAAAATTTATTTATCCTTCTTGACTAAGAGGGAGAGTTAAAGTTTTAGTCATTTCAAATGTCTTTATCTTATATATATGTGTGTGTATATATCATGGGGTATAATTATATATGCGTGTTTATTATATGAGATAAATTAATATAATAATAATATTATAAAAATGTTATAATATTAATTATAGACATGTCTATTCATGGCTTATGCTTATTAAGATGAGGAGAGCTTCCTTTGGAATAAATATACCAAGAAGGCAATTCAATTACATTTGCAATGATCCTATTAACATTCAATTCAATTAAATAAAAAAATCTTACTTTAATCATGTGAAAGATAAAAGAAATGCCCATAGTTTCCTAGAAATGAATTAATAGGTAAGAGTGATATGAAAACTTTAGTCTCTACCTATTATAGGCGAGACTAATAAATGTGTGTTCACTCCAAATTTTATATTAAAAAATTCAGAGTGCTTCTTAAGTTTTACATAGGGTCTTTAGAGTGGGGAATTTGATCAGATTGGTTCAGAATGTGCCTGATGAGAAGAGAGTAGATGCATTTATTATGTATTTCCACTTATAGTGTAGTAAGCATTTATTATGTATTTTCTTATAAATTAATGAACTAGGCTTGTGATCAGTAGAGCTCATATTTGGGTTTCTCTTTGTTGTTGTGCTATGTTTTTTTATATCTCGGTATTAGAGCTAATGGTGATAAATAGAGTGTTAGATCTAATTTGCAGTGTCCTCCAGCTTGCTTGTCTATTGTCCCTATGCTATTGTGTTTATGCTATGTATAATTTTAAATGAAAGCATTTCACAGAAAGGCTCAATTGTTTGAGATTACTTTATCATTTCACTCAAAGGGAGGATTGAAGTTTATAATCAAATGTATGGAGAATCATGTGTTGGTTTATGGTGTCGAGGAGATTTCTAGTGGGCTAAATCTGTCACGAAAGATCAAATGTTGTTGGTTGTAAAATACGAGTGGTTGTATATGAGAAAGATATTGATGTGCTTGAAGGATGTGATATTTTCAAGTTGTCAATCATAGATTAGTGGTCTATGGTGCATCTATGTGCAAGTAGAAGTGCCAAAGAGTGCATACACACTTGTTTTGAGGAAAAAGAATGGGAGTTGTTTCATGGCAAGAAGGAACTTATTTATAGAAAGTGTTTTGTTATGTGTTAGTGTTTGAAATATGTCTATCTCGTGTTATAGTTTAGTTGTGAAAGTTTAAAGATTATGATAAAAGCAAGTTTTGAAGGGACCTAAAACCCTTTACAAAAAATTAAATATAAACATTAAAGCACCACCAGGTTTTACAAGGACCTAAAACCTAAAGTTTAAAACAAAAAAACCAAGTTTTATAGGAACTTGAAACCAAAAGTATAACCCATAAAAAACAACCAGGTTTTACAAGGACCTAGAACCTAGAGTTTGAACAAGCTAGAAAGCAAAAGTAAAAATTAGAAAAACTGCGCAGACCAGCAACTAGTACACTTGCTCCACAACCAACACCTACAACAACTCTTTGATAATGTTCACCACCTCTTTACCTGCTTCTTTAGTACTCTGGATTATGTTAGCCAGAATAAGAATAGGAGCCTCAAGAGCCTCAATAACCTTTTTCCTTATGCTATGCCTAGTTCTCTTATCAGGTCCTCCTAGATATCCCATCCTTGTATTACTAGGAGACATTATCTCCTCATTACTCTTCTTACCTAGACTAGCTACCACTACACACAGACTAGAAGTGACCTGTTCCATTTTTTGACCACTTTCCTTAATTAAGTAACAAAGCTCCTATTCATATTCTTTAAGCTTTTCAGGGATGTTACCAATTTACACTTCCATTTGAGCTCTCTTAGTGCATTTTACATCCAATTCTTTCTGCATAACCCCCAATTTCTTCTTGAGAACCATTATTTCATTATACAAGAAAGAATCACGTTGAAGGGAAGTCTTCATTTTAAGCTTAATAGTGTGAAGAAAGGAAGGTTTTGCATCCTGAGAGTCATCCCTTCCATCAATCATAGCCCTAGGCTCAGAACCAGCCACAATAGTCACAATATTGATTTGGGTATCAATATTAATATCCATATTCTCCATCCTCACCTCCTTTTCTTCTCTACTCTAGCTATTGTCCTTACTAACAAAACCTTTATCTTTAATTTCCTTACCAATATCCTCCTCCATTTCCTCCTCACTGACATTACTCTTCATATGAGAAGGGTGATCACTCTATTTTTCTCCATCCTCCCTGAGGGTTTCCGATCCAACATTTGAATTAGTATTTCTATCCTTACTTCCCTCTACATTATCTTTACCAGTTGACACCCCTTTCTTTACTGGTTAACACCCCTTTCCTCCTAGAGTAACCGTCCAAGTTAGAACTCAGTTCTCCCATTTTTTTTTTCTCATCATTATCAGAATTCTTAGATTTTGTAATTTCCTCAACATTTTTCTTAGTCCTCTCTTGTTTGAAAACCTTCTTTCTATCACTAGTCCCTTCTTCAACCTTTATTCTCTTAGAGTGGGGATCATTACTAGTCCCTTTCCTCTTCTCCAGAACTGGAGAAGGCTTTATAGGCTTACTTTTACAAAAGTTTTCAATAAGTAATATTAAACCTTCATGAAGCATAGGATGAGAATTAATCTTCCTATGAGCATATAGGCTTTGAAGCAAAGAGTATTTCAGAAAAAATGGAAAGGAAATCCTATCTTTGTACCTAAAATGATTTAGGAAAACAAAGTGAAATTTATGGACTCTCTTAGCCCTACCATTAAGAATAAAATACTCATGGATATATGACAACACATCCCTCTAGATAACCTTTATTTGATTTAGTTCGTAAAAGTCGCCATTTTTCTCCAAATTCTTCTCTTCAGCTTTCGTCTTTGGAAATTTTTTGAAAGCCGCATTATAGATATTAATCTCCTTGTTGAATTTAATCCCTTCCATAGGAATCCCCATAGTCTCAATAATAAATTCTTCAATCAATTTCACCATGACCCCATGCAAAGTGACTCTATCTTCATACCAATTTTTGAAGGACTCTGTAATGTGAAGTTTATACCCATGGAGTCTCTCAATGTAGGTCGTCACTTTTCCTTTTTGCAAACTCTCCCACACAGAGGCCTTTGCCTTCCATACCCTACAATTGCTCGACTCTTTCTTTCTAGGTTCCCCTCCCATCTCGAAAACCTGATTTCCCTTGCAAATCACCAGAGTGGCAAAAACCAAAAAATGTAATAAAGTTTTGAAGATTACTGAGGTGCTATTAACCTTACTTATGTGCCGAATGCAAGTCATTATAGCACAAAGTTACTTCCAAGGGAATATCAAACTCTCCTCCATAAACCCACCACTCCTTGTCATAAATTTTCCAATCTTAGGAAATCTTTCCTTCTCTAGCATGTGTCCTATCATAATTAACTATCATCGTTAGCTCCACATCCTTGCATAGGTCAGCTTGCCACCTCAACTTGCTTTCCCTATAGACAGCTTGGTTAGCAATCCAATCAGCAACTAAATTATCCTCTCCAAAAATATGAGAGAATATAACATTATCAAATTTATTAATAAGGTTTTTGATTTCCAATATACTTCCCCTAATTGTCCATGTAACTAGACTCTTGTTATTAAGAATATTAATAATGTTAAGCGAATCTACTTCCATCCAAAGATTTTAGTAACTAGAATCCATAGCCAACCTCATAGTATACAGTGCTGATGTAGCTTTAGCTTTAGGGCTAGAAGAAATCCCTATAGGGATAGCAATAACATCAACAATTCTACTAGTATAGTCCCTCAAAACCCCTTCACAGTTAGCTTTGCCAGGATTTCCTTTAGTAGCACCATCAAAAGTTACCTTTAATCCAACCCATAGGAGGAGATTCCCATTTAACATTCTACCTCTGATCATCAATTTTGATTTTATAGCCTTTAGCCTACATAGGGTTGTTGATTTGGATATCATCACTCAATTTTTTGTGAGAATTGAAGTTTTCCTTGATAGCTCTAATTGTATTATGACCAAGAACCCACTCAGAAATTTCTTTGTCTTTAAAATTTTTATTATTTCTTTCTTTTCAGATTCCCCACTAGAGATGGGGTAGAGTAATTTTCCACATAAAACCAATATTAACCTCCTTATAAGGACATGTCCAACTTTGGAAGCATTGATCAATATTATTATGCTAAACCCAATCTAAATTCCAGTAGATAAGGATATGACTCCACATTTTTTTGAATATAATTGCAATTTAAGAAAATATGATTCCTATCTTCAGAATCCCTTTTATATAGGCAACATCTGTTAACCACAGAAACCCCTCTTTTTTGCAAATTGTCCAAGATTAAAATTTTGTTTTGAAGCAAGATCCAAAAAAAATGTTAATTTTAGGAATAATGCCTTTAATCCAGGCTTTGGTCCATAAAGGTCTAATTCCCTTTTCCTCAGTTCTAAAAATAAAAGAGACTTTAAAACAACCTCTTGGTTCAAATGCCCAAACCAATTTATCTTCAATATGAGGATATAGACTAAAGGCATTCAAGAACTGGATACTATAAAAAATCATATTACTTTCAACAAGGTTAACCCATTCATTATTAATCTAGTAATTCTCTACAAGAATACCAAAATTCTATTTAGATTTGACAACAATAAAACTATCCTCAAAATCCTCAATCAGAGGATGATCTAGAATCCACACATCATCCCAAAACCTGATCTTCTACCCATTACCCACTTTCCAAATACATCCTTTGATTAAAATATTTTTAGCTCCTTGAACAACTCCTCAAATATTAGAAGGAGATAAAATATTAGGATAAGAAAGAAAATTAGACAAAGAGTACTCCACTCTTTATTTTCACGATGAACTCTCCAACCCTGCTTAGCAAGAAGAGCTTTATTCATACTCTTGACAAACCCGATCCCTAAAGCATCATCTAGTTTAGACTTACAAATTTGATCCCAAGGAATTAAAGCCATTCTCTTCTTATCCTCAGAACTTTGGAGACAAGCCTTTAGAAGAGTAATATTACCAGCTTGACTCAATAATTTACCTTTCTAGCCTGCCAATATCTTGTTGAATTTCTTAATAAGATCTTCCCAAAAAGAATCTGAAGGATTTGGCCCTAGAGGGAGTCCTAACTAAATACAAGGAAAAGACCCTATACAGAAACCAAGAATATTAGCAATCTTACTTTGTCTCGAAATAGGGGTATTGATAAAATACAATGAACTCTTATTCTAGTTGATAAATTGACTCGAAGTAGAAGAATAAATATTAAGGGCCTTTTTGAGGTTCCTCACTTCCCTAACCTCAACTTTTCCCAAGAAAATTGTATTGTCCACAAATTGTTCATGGAAACAAATAAGAGGATGAGAAGAGGGCCACAAACTTTTCATTTCCCCTAAAGAAACCAATTTCCCAATATATCTGCCCAAGAAATCAGCCATAATAGTGAAGATGATAGGAGATAAAGGATCTCCCTATCTCAACCCCTTAGAAGGTTTAAAGAAATCTAAGGAACACCCATTAACCATAACAACAACCATAGTAGTAGAGATCATCTACATGATTAGCTTAACCACATTGACACTAAAACCAAAAGATAATGAGATCTTATGAAGAAAGGACCATTCTACTCTATCATAGGCTTTAACAATATCAAATTTCATTATAAAGCCCTGATTATTAGAAAGAGATAAAGAGTGGATATTCTCATGCACAAAGATAATAGAATTAAGGATTTGTCTACTAGGAATAAAACCATTTCGTTACTCAGAAATAAGAGAAGGAAGTAGAAGCAACAACCTCAAAGTTAGGACTTTATAAATAATTTTATAAAATGAATTGTAGAGATTGATTGGCTTGAATAGATCCAGAGAATTTGCACCAACCTTCTTTGGAATAAGGTATAGGAAAGTTGAATTAATTTCCTTTAACATCCTTTTAACCCTGAAAAATTCTTTAACAACATCACACACATCTTTCCCAACTAGATTCCATTCTTTTAGAAAAAACAATATAGGAAAACCATCCGACCCTGGTGACTTATCCCCTCCTAACAAAAAAACAACTATATAAATTTCCTCTTCCTTAGGGATAGCACACAACATTCTATTTTTCTCATTAGTAACCAAATAGGAATAACATCCATCAACTCTGCTTAACGAGTCAAGTCAATACTAGGATTTGAGGTTAACTTCATACTACCTTTATTAAGACTTGAGATTCAAGATTTTTCTCTATGTTTTCAAGTAGATAATGATTTTTTTAAATTCCTGCCACCTTCATCTAGCCAAATAGATATGGATCTTTGCCTCCAGTAAATATCTTCTTTAGTAATAATATCATGATACTCCACCATCTTCTCATTTTATTCCATCATTGAATACATAGAGTACCCTTCCCATTGAATTATTTCTTGGATCATTTGCAAATCCTCTTTAATTTTAGATTTGTTATAAATAATGTTACCAAAACATCTTTTATTCCAAACTTTTACTTTCTTTTTAACATTTCTGAGTTTAGAAACCACATGAAATAGAGCTTTTATTTTAATATTTATGTTCCACCATTCAGCCAACCGATCTTCAAATTATGGATGTTGTAAACATTTCCTCAAATCTAAAAGGAAAATTCTTTCTATTATGGATTGTCTCAGCTGTAAAAATCAAAGGAAAATGGTCCGAACCAATCTTCTGGATAGCCTTTAGATTACACACAAAATCTTTAGTCCAATCTAGAGATATAAGAATTCTATCCAAGTGAGCTTGGATAGATTCATCACAAACCCTTTTATTACTCCAAGTGAAATCAATCCCAAGAAGATCTAAATCCATTAAACCTTCCTTGTTTATAAAATCCATGAAATCCAGTCTACCATCTAGCTGACTAACATTTCCCATAAAGCAAAACATTAAAATCCCCCAAAAAAGTCCATCTACCATAGTAATCATTACTCTTTATGTTAGAAAGAGTAGCCCATAAATTTTTTCTTGCACTCTTGATGTTAAGTGCATACACATTAACAATATAACATTCATTATTCTAGGCAATAATCTTTATCTTGACTACCATAAAATGTTTATTAGCATTCAACAAGGTACCTGAGAACAAAGATAGCTTCCACATAATCATTGTTCTCCCTGAGGCTCCTTCTGAGCCACTAGCCATAATACAGTAATTATTAAAAGATTTAAGCTTTTCAATTTTCTCTTTATCCATTTTGGTTTCTTGGAGCACTAGAATATCCAGTTTGTGCTCTCTAACAAAATTTTGAACAATACCCAATTTATGAATACTATTCAACCCCCTAATATTTTGAGTAATAATATTCATCATAATTTTTTAGGGGTAAAATCTAGAATAGTTGCTTGTTTCCCATCAACAATATTCTATAAACTTTCACTTTCTCTAACTTCTAGGTTTCTCTAGAGTACCAACATTCGGCTTTAGTTTTGGAAAACACATTTCCAATTTACTACTTCAAGTCTCTACTCCTTTAGATAAAGTGCTACCTTTCTTCTCTGTTTTCTTTCTTTGAGTCTGTTTCTGTTTAGGTTCCTTCTTATCTAAATTCACATCCATTCCTTTGGATTCAAGGACATGCTCAAAGGAAATAATTTCTTGACAACTAGAGGGCTCTTGAAACTGAGGTTCATCAACCTATATATTCTCTAAAGCCATAGTATGACTCCTTTCCTCAAGAATTTCTCCTTCCTCTATCTCTTCTAATTCTTCTAAATCTTCCCATTCTAACTCAATTTTATGATAGATAACCAACTGATTCATTAGATCTACAATATTCTCTTTACCCTGCACGTTAGAAATATCTTCTAGTTCCATCTGCTCACTTGAAGCTTGATTATCAAGGATATCTTTATCCTCAATCACCTTCTTAGGCATTGCTTTAGGTTTCCATACCCTTTTCTAGATTTTAGATTCTTTCTTTTTCTCCACATTAGCCAACTTAAGTTGATTTTTACTTTTCAAAAGGGCAGTTTTTCACCCAATGACCCTATTTTTTACAAACAAAACAAGAATTTGGAAGATCTTCAAAGGTTATCTCTTGCATCATTTTACCAAATTTTGAATTGAATTCCACCTTCTAGGGAAGGTTCTTCAAATGAGCAAACTTTCACATAGATTCTAGCACACTGAAGTTTTGATTTTGAAGCCATGACATTTTCAATAGCAACAAGTTCACCAGAAGATCTAGCTATTCCTTTGAATATATCTTCATGCCAGAACTCCAAGGGTAAACCAGGAATTCTTACGCATATCGGAGTGGTAAGGAAGAAGGCATCAGATGGATCCATATTTGGCTCCCATTTTTTAATCGTAAGAATACTATTACCAAATGACCAAGGTCAACCAAAATACACCATGCTTAAATCTTCCTTACAGGTAAAAATAGAGGAAAATAAACCATTCATCATAGGTGCGATGTCAACTTGACCATAGATAACCCATTTTCTTTTGATTATATTTCTCAAAGCATCAATATCAGGCCTAGCTGCCAAAATTTTTCCAACTAGAGTAGAATCCATAGTTGAGATAGAAAAATCAACAATTAAATCTAGAATAAAGATTTGAAACTCACCTTTCTCCTAGCAAGATTTCGATGTAACCAAAGGAAAAGAAGATTTTTCACTAGGTCTTCTCCCAAACAAAGAAGACCACTTCCATTGATCACCTGCCAACTTCTCCTTCATCTAGTCCTCTGCCTTGCATAAATTTGCATTCTTATCCACATTCTTTGAAAAATTCATTTCCTACAATGGGTCCCTTTTGAGCACATGGCAGTTGGGCAAGGGAATGGAAAGAATGTTCTCATCCCCACATCTTGTGGAGTAGGATCCTGATAGTTTGTCTTTTTCTTCCAAGGATCCATCTGACCCTACATAACTTATTGAAATCCTCACTTTTTGATTCCCTGTCCCTCAAGGGTTAGTCCCTACTACTAAGTTTCCTCCTTCTAAATTCCTGCCTACCAGAGCTCTGACCATTTCAAAAACTACTCCAAATCTTGAATAAATTTAGTTGTGAAAGTCAGTAGTGGTTATCTTAGGTTTAATATGTTGAATAAAAGGTGAGATGGTGTGCTAAAGATTGTTGTCATGGTGCAAAGGTATGTGTGTGTTCTAATTTGGAATGCAAAGCATTTGAGTTGGTAATGAGAGAATGAGTCTATCTAATTCTGAAGGCTATAATATTGTCAAGATATGACCATGTAATAGAATATTTTTGCATTGATATCCCCAAACAGGTGATGAAGATTGAATTAGTGAATGAGTTATGTATTTTAGCTTAACTTTGAGTGAATTCCACCTTTGTTAGAAGAAAAATCTAGAAAATATATGTACCTGAGATATTGTAAGGGGTGCATTATTGATTGTGCTCAACACCCCAAAGGTTTTTTGTAGGACATATTGATGAATAGTGTATCTAAAAAGGATTCCTATAGAACTAGCAAGTACAACTACCGGGTACCCATGTATCTCAGAAGATGGATTTCTTTTTATATGGACTCAATAATCAGTTTGATGTAGGTACATAAAGAGAAAAACCCGAAGTGATGATAGTTTCCTCGTAATGATGATTTGTGGTCATTGGGACCAATTAGTTTTTATTTGAAGAGTGATTTAGTGCAAATTTTATGGTGATCTTAAAACCATTTGTGAGTGAGGTTTGTGGTGAGCCAAAACCACTTGTGTGATTTTTGTTGAGTTTGTAATGAGTTTGAAACCACTTCAAAGCATCAATTAGGGGTAAACTGCATGAAAACCCAAAAGTGATTGTGATGAAGGGAACAATATGAATGAGAGTATTTATAAGTGATTCTAAATGGGTGCCTAACATGGCTTTAGGCCAAGACCCATCCATTTTCAATTATGGGGGGATATCTAAATAAATTGGATAATTAATTTATGGGGGGATGTGAATAGAGTAAATTAATTCTCCCATAAATTTGTCTATATGTCGACATAGACCAAGTACATTCAAGCATCGTCCAACAGAACACATCCACCTTCTATCATCCATCTCAACTACTTATAATAAATATTATAGCTAACTCTAGTTACAATGTAGTAAGCATTTATTATGTATTTCCTTATAAACTAATGAACTGATCTTGTGATCAGTAGAGCCCATATTTGGGTTTCTCCATTGGTTTCACTTTGTTGTTATGCTATGTTTTTTTTATCTATAGTGGCACAACAAATTGATGAAAACTCTGAGGAATTAATATCATAAGAGGGCCTCGAGGATCCCTTTAGTTTATGGGAGAAACTATGATGTTAATAGAGAAATATGATGATTGTTCATATCAAAGCTGGGAAATCGTTGTGTTACAAGCTGCATGTTGGATAATGAAAAACATTTATAAGAATACCTCTAATGACAAAGATAGATATAAAAGAAATATAATTAATAGAAAGGGTAATCATTCATTAGTTTGACCTAATAAATGATGTAACTTGGTATATTTACAAGGGCCCTACCATGTAAATCAGTGATTCAATGATTACTTAAACCTGCATTAGTGTAGGCTATCTAATTGGACCTACATACGAGCTATTATACAAGGAGAAGCACAAAACATAAGATCAAGCATTTTAGATTGTACATTGGAAGAAATTACTTTATGCATCCAAATCAATGACATGCAAATCCATATCATTGAAAGGGAATATATATATATATATATATATATATATATATATATATATATATATATATATATATATATATATATATATATATATATATATATATATATATATATATATATATATATATATATATATATATATATATATATATATATATATATATATATAAAATTACACACTAAATCAACACCATTCCATAAGAAAAGGGAGTAGATAATAGTCAAAGGGCCTACGTCATTGGGCAAAGCATGTGACCCTCTAATATAAGGTGATCAAACAAGTTCTTGCATCAAAACAATAATAGCATCAACACTTGCATAATATTGGGATACAAAGGTAAATGGTTTACTCCATGCCATTCATATTGTAAGTACATTGTTATGTGAATAGTCATCATTGGGTATTGACCTAATACGATAAGTATAAAGGTATGTGTTCATTGCATAAAAGATTGATTTTATGTTCAATATTTCATTATATATATATATATATATATATATATATATATATATATAAAATTTTGAAATATTTGTCAATACAAAGGGCTAATATTTAATAAATACTTAAATTTGAGAAAATGATTAAATATAAATTAGATATTTATTATATATATATAGAAATGATCTTATTATTGGGAATTATTTATCATCCTTGATTTTATATTAGTCTCCCTCCTATTTTATTATTTCAATGCATATTATAAGATCTATTTTCCTTGATCTTTTTCTCTGAGTATGTTTTTGAAAGAAAAGGAAATTGACATTAGATTCAAAGGGAGTTTGGAACTTCTTCAAAGGTTAGATGAGGAGCTCAGATGATTGATATTCAGAGGGAGTTCTAAAGTTCATATGTGTGACTATGCTTTTAATGGGCCTACCCCCTATGTACATCATAAGGAAGTGAAGACTTCCAAATGATTATCAATTATATTTGCAAAAGTTATTGGAAGGTGATGATATTGCAATAACTTAAATCATGATATACATTTTATGTGACCATTGAAATAGATCATGATAAATTATATCTTGTAAATCAACAACTAAGTGTTAGATGTCATTCACTTGATGGTCTATGAATTTTTTGTATAGATATATAAAAGGTATTTGGTGAATATCATGTGTTGATGTTCTGTAGACCATTACATTATTGAGTAATTGGTGAATATCATATGTTGATGTTTTGCATGCCATTACTCAAAGTATTTTGTGAATATCATATGTTGATATTCTAGAGGTCAATACTCATGATATCAAATGTGATATTAAAATGTTACTCAGAGTATTTGGTGAATATCATACAAACCCTTCATTGTGCAACATTTCTTCAAATCACAAAGGCTATAAACCCTTCATACAAATAAGAGATCCATTTTCTTTTGAAATTGCACAAGTGTTAGAGAGGAATCTAAAACAAAATCACCTTAGATGTTTCCCATATATCATGGTTGTTATATAAGCATTATTATGGCAATTTGAATATTTATATATAAGCTACATCATGTTCCCTTGTATGTTATGGAATTTAACATTCATATGTTTTACTCAATCTTATGTGATGCCTCTGATATAAATTCTCATTAGACTTGATGTCATTAATGTTTCTCCAATATGGATATTGATTAAGTTTTTTATTTTCAATTCTAATTACTGTCAAGTCTCCAACATTAAATGGATGCCCTATTTTGCAAAAATAAGGGATCCATTAGTAGCTCTTGTTGGGGACATATACCCCTTGTGGGCATAATGAGATTCCGGCTATCTCTAAAGAAGAAGACCAAGCATCCATGCTTAACATGATGCACAATGAAATTGGGTGGCCCTAGGTCCCCAAAAATGAACACAGATCCTTTCCTCTATCAAACACCCAATTTTGATCAAGTAACAATTTGAAATTCCTCATCACTTTACTAACTCCCTTCATCATTTGCTTAGGATCAAAATATTCTCTTCCCTTATCAATAGGAGTATTTGAAAAGAAACCTATTCCATAATCATTTAACCCCAACATCTGATCTCTTGTTGAATTAGATGCATCATTCTTATGGACAATACATGTTGATTATGTTTGATCAATGTGGTCTTTGTTGAATGGAATATCCTTTAGGTCATGTGTTTTATCAATCATACAAACATCAAAGTAAGTTGCATTTTCTTGATTATCATCTTCCATGCAATCTAGCTTATGACCATGCTTTAGATATTGTCTTTTCTCACAAAAAGATTTTGAACATAGTTCATATTTAGGAACTTCATTTTTTTATCAAGAGCCTAATTAGATGGGATATAGGAATAATTTTAAGAACTATTCTCCAACATACTCTCCCCATTATGCTTGGTTGATTCCATACCGTATTCGGATATTTGATGCACTTCCAACTAATAGGATGAAATAAAAAGTGTATTGCCTTTTGAATGCATATCATGAATTTCATCAACTTCAAAATTGGGATTGATATCTTCATCATTATGTTGATGGACTTTATTGCATAGAAGATCCTCCTCAAATAATGCATTTAAGAACATAGAGGACTCAAACATATCTCCTTCTTCCACTTACAACAATGAATTTATGATTATAGAGAATTTAGGCATACCTTCATAAGAGTTTCATCTAGATTATCAGATGTTTCATCAACAAGACTAATATCTTCATGATCTCCTAAAATTTTATCCTCTTTATACACCATATGTAGTTCTATTTCAACTTCAAAATTATCATCACCTCCTTCATAAGTACCTCTTGAATATGCACTAATCTGTCAACCTTTTTATCATGGAAAATTCAGAAAAAAATGACCACTCTTCTCAACATGTTTTTGATATTCCAAATCTAACAAGGATGAAATTTATTCCACACTGATAAATCTCCTTCCTCATTTTTAGATTCATTATCATTTTTTGGCATGAGTATCATTATGGGAAAATTCTCCTTCAATCTGACCAAAAATTTCTTCCCCGTTCAAATATGAAAGATCATTATGTTCTTGTAGCACTTCAGTAATCTTTCTTTATCTCCATCACCTTCTTGCAATATATGGAAAAAAGCTTCAAATCGGGGTTGGTGAGACTTATAACTCAAAAAAATTCTTTATAAATTCCACATATGGGGGAATGATGTATGATGGTATCTCATGATAAATGTTTTCATCCTCATGTACAAATGTGTGGAAGACTCCCCTTCAAATCTCTCCAAATTGAAAAAAGGCATCAAGTGGACACATGCCAAGATCTTCTTCCATGTTGCAATTTTGATCTTCATACTGTTCATAACACATCTTATCTTCCTCACTTGCATCATGAAATTCATATAAGAACCATTGTTCAAAATCTTTCCAAGATGAGATACTTTGTTTAGGTAGTGATTCATATGCCTGTCTCGCATTGTCTTTCAATGTCCCGACAAATAGCTCCATCACCTGATCTTCTAAACAAACTTCATAATCCTCTAAAAATGTATAAAAATTATCCAAATTTAAAAGTGCTAATTCATTCCATTCTATATGGAACTTTGGTACAAGTTGTGAAAATTTTGGGCATAACTTTCTAAGTTCATAATCAAACTCACTAAAATCTAATGGCCTAGTGTCATCTAGAATTAAAGGATTGCTTTGAAATGATTGATACATTTGAAAAAACTATATACCATTTCCTTCTGAGTCTTCTCCCTCAGTAGAGTTACTAACTAAAATCTTATTGAATAGACTCACCACCTCTTTTGAGTAATGTATTGATAGTGTTGATATTTTGGGTTCTCACTTCTAGTAGAGTATGCTTCCAAACAAAACTGATACAACTACTTACTAATTATGGTATGTGAAATCTAAAACTCTTGGTAACTTTACAATATATATTATGAGAAACTCTCCCAAGTAGAGTCATTAATCTATTGGTTTCCAAACCCACAGATTGGAAACCTA
The DNA here is from genome assembly GCA_028749045.1 of Cupressus sempervirens. Classification (NCBI taxonomy): domain Eukaryota; kingdom Viridiplantae; phylum Streptophyta; class Pinopsida; order Cupressales; family Cupressaceae; genus Cupressus; species Cupressus sempervirens. The sequence goes on along the minus strand of CM053783.1, from coordinate 566,514,770 downwards.
AGAGCTTGTCGATTCTCCAATAGGATTCTAGAGTCTTGGCCAACGAACAAGAATCACGTTGATTCACCTTCACTTTAGGCTTCACTACACCTAGGTAGGTAGACCTTCACCTTAAACATTGATTGCTTGGTTTAAGGCTTTTCTATAGCGAATTTAAGCCTTGTGAGTTCTCCAATTTGCAAGGTCCTTGAACTTGATCAAAATGAAATTGAATGCTTTGTGTAATATTTGTCAATAATGGATTTTATGTTTGTAAGATAGAAGATATAGATTTTCTAACTTTAAATATAAACCCAATAATAATGCTTCAATAATTCAAAAGGCTAGTTCATTTTCTTATTTAGGTAACATAGTCAACTACAACGAATATTTTCACGTACAACTTTATAAAGTTCTATGCACTTAAACTAAAAAAAATTAATAATCAAGATGCAATGGATCAAATATATATATGCAATCTTAAGTTAGTCAAGATTTAACTATAACTCCTATGATAGGGAGACAAATTGGACATAGATATAGTGTTAGAAATATTAATCTTTCCTTGGATGTATTTAATTTGGGATATTATAAGGATCCCTACATGCAATTTGTCCTCTTGCACATATTTGAAGGACATGTCATTTAGCTATCCTCTAGTACACATGTGAGGACAACTCATTTTTGATTCCTTTTATAAAGGAAATTAGTTTATCCTCCTTAAGAGGATCTTGACACTTTGCACACACTTATTATGAATGTGGCATTCATACAAGTTGGAGCTACAAATGTGACTCCTCTCTCATCTCTATAAAAGAGATGCCTCCTTTTCATTCTTCTTTACACATCACATTGATGTTATTTTAATGAGCTATTTTGCCCCATCTCTCTCTCTCTCTCTCTCTCTCTCTCTCTCTCTCTCGTGCTCTCAAGCTTTTGCCTTCATTTATAATACTCATGAAGGGTTTTCTTTACTTTCCACTTTCAAATTCTTTGTCTCCTTTGTTGCTTTACATTGGTGTTTTCTCTTGGAACTTGGCTATTTCATGGTAGCATTGTTTCTCACTTGACTCACTTGGATTGATTTCATTTCCTTTCTCTATCTTATCTTTACTTTCGTGGTATTAGAGTTTGGTTACTAATAGTTGTTTTGAGTTTCATGTATTGAAGCTTGTAATTCATTGGAGCTCACCTATTAGGAGACATTTTTTTAGAAAAGAAGTTCTTTGTGGCATTAGCTTATTCTAACTCCTTGTGAGGACAGATTTCACAATTTTATCTATTATTATTTTTATCTAACCCCCTTTGGAAGGCTTGCTTCCAAAGGGTTATTTTATTGCAATTTTTTTCCTCTTATTTTGGAAGGCTTCCTGCCAAAATAAGCACTTAGCATTTTCTTTATCGATCAAGGTTGCCATTTATTTTCCAAAAATTGTCATTCTTCTAAGATTTTCTTTTGCAAGAAATAATACAAAGTAAACCTTACTAGATTTTTTATTAATATTGTTCCAAATCACATTTATATATTTATCTTTTAATTCAAAGCATAAGTTTATCCTATTAGAAAAAATTCAAATAAAATCTGATTTAAATCTTTTATTTTTGTGGTTATTTCCTTTCTTATTCCTCACCTCTCTTTAGTTTTTTTTGGCATAATTTTTTGGCCATCCTTATCATTTTTTTATTGTTTCTCTTCCTTATTGGCTAACTCGAGTTTTCTTTATGTCGCATCTTGTGAATATCCTTCTTTTTTGTTGGCATGTACCCAACCTTGTTAGAGTGATCTTTTTCTCTAGCTTTTGCTCCATCTTCATCCTTAGCTATTTAATCCCTTTGGTAGTGCTCGGTCTCTTAACATATCCTCTTGAAGGGAGGCCCAACCTCTCATGTGTCTGAGATTTTTAGCCTCTGTTGTTTTGACATTCTTACAATCCTATATTTGCCCATTGCTTGCATTGTGAGCTTGTCTGTGGTCACATTCTCCTCCATGTAAACATATTAGGCCTCCCCTCTCTCTTGTATCTTCCTTTCAATCTAGTTTGGCTACTTCTGATCTCCATTTTATAGGAATTTTTCATTTGTCTTTATTCAGAGGCATTTTTTCTACATTCTCTCTACAACCTCTTTGCATCTTAGATTGTGTTTTAGCTTTGTATTAGCTCTCACCGATTTCTCATCTTCTCTTCTTCCCTTCCACTGCTCCATCCCAACTCTTCTTTACTTGATTCATGATGCCTTCTCACTAATCTCTTTCATAAATGACGCATTGCTTATTCCTTTTCTTCGGTAGACGTTATTTTTTTTCATCTTTCTCCCTTCTTTGTAGCCTTTTTTTTTGTCTTTATTTCTCCTTGCTATTTTTTCCTATTCTCTTTTCTTATCTTTTTATTGTTGAACATTCTCCCCATGTGTAGATGGTCGCCCTCTCTTCTTTGCACTCTCTCTTCTTGTCTCTCCTTTTCTCTTGTTAGTGTTCCATTTAGTCAGAGCTATTTCTTCCAAGCAGAGGTGTTTCTTTCTTCCTAGTGCTTGGTTGGTTAGTTCCTTCTAGGCTTGAGTTTTTATAATTATATTCCTATTTCTTTTGCTAACTACTTTTTGCATAGATTATCATTAGTTAGTATTTATTTACTCATCTATTTTTTAATCCTCATCTTAATTAAATATGAGTTCACCTTCTTTATATGTTTTAGTGATAAAAGTAACATTTTACTATTGTTAATCATTTAATTAAGGGTGAATTAATTTTTTAAATGTGATTATTATTTTTCTTTACATCATAAATTGTATTTTCAAGCATTGTTCAAGCATTCAACTTCATTCATTTATTAAGTTTTCTATTTTATCTCTAATATCCTTTTTTAATTCTTTAAATAAGGAGTTCCTTGTTTTAGTTATGTCAACTTTAATACTTGAAATCAAACTTAATAGTTTGAAATATCATGCTTGGAAAACCTACATCTCGTTTATTTTTCGTTTCAAACACATTTTGGATGTTACAACTGATGCTTCTGTTGAGCCTACTACAACTGCCACACAAGATGAAAAAGATCGTTGAAAATCTAAAAATGAAGAAGCTTTAGGTTTGACTGGCATTTCAATTATTCTTGATTTATATGTTTTGATTGCAAATTGTTCTAAAACTCATGAAGCATGGGCAATTCTACAAACTACTTATGATAGTGCAAATGAATCTTGCAAAATTCAATTGCAGGACCAACTTGAGGATATCAGGTATACAGATCTCAAAACTATGGATGATTTTCTTTTAAAATTTGATGCTCTTAAAAGTTATTTGATTGGTTTAGATGTTCAATTAGTTGATATTTGTTTGATTTATATTATGCTTAAAAAGTGTCTTCCTAGGCAATTCCAACAATTCATTACTAATATTCATGCTCAACTTGCTATTCCTAGTTTATTTTCTCAATTGACTTATGTTATTTTTCAAAACCTTCTGCATCAAGAAGAAGATAAACTTGTCTAATTTGGTACTCTTAAGTCAAGTGAACATGCTTTCATGTCTAGGAATTCAAACAATAAATTTAGATCTAATCATAACAATCATCATAATAACCATAACCATAATCATAATTATAATAACTCTAATTATTCCAATAATAAATCTCATGTCAACTCTCATAATAATAGTCGTCAGAGTAGAAACTACAATAATAATAATCAAAGGAGTAATTCAAATTCCAAACCTCACTATACTTATTGTGGCAAAGATGGTCATGTTATTAATAATTGTTCCAAAAAGAAAAATGATAATAAACCCATGAACAATGATAATCAATGTCAAAAATAAAATCACAAAGAAGGTAATTCTAATGGTTCTAATTATCATCATGGATATAATATTTATAGACCATTAGAATGGATTGTGGATAGTGGCACTTCTCATAAGGAAGTTTTTCAATTCTTTGTAACCTGATTTGGCTAACATTCCAATTCAATTAGCAAATAATCATACTTGTAAAGTTGAAGGATTAGGTGTGTGAGTGTTCATAATGGTAAAATACATGATGTGCTTTATGTTCCTAATTTGAAAACTATTTTTTTTTCTATTGCAAAGCTATGTCAAGACTATAAAGTTGAAATCTATAAGGATATGTGCTATGTGATTGATTGTAGTACCTCTCATGTTTGCAGTCTGTACCTTGTCTATTTTGATTCGAGAGATACTTGTTACTCTTATTGTTATTTTTACCTTGAGATGACCTAAGGGTTGAATGTTATACTTTGATTCAGTACCATAGGTGTGTTACTGCTATACTGCTCAGTTTATCATATTTGCATGTTGATGCTATTTTGAGATGAAAATAGATCTATGATGATATCTGGTTATATGGTTTATTGGTCATTTTTGTGGATTACATTTTGAGATGGATTCTTATGCTATGGTTATTTACTTCATTCTTGTTCTCTGTGCTTTATGTGAATGTGAGTGGTGTAAATGGATTAACTAGGTATTTAAATGCGTTAATTGCTTCAGCTATTATATTATATGCAATTGCACTTGATCATGTGTTTTAGTGTGCAAAAATTTTATCCTTGGCAGTGGCACATGGAGTTAGTGATCCAGCTATTCATATTTTGCCAATGTCACCCCTGTATGGTCGATGTATCCTTATTTTAATTATTTTAATTATAACCTTTCGATGATTAGTAAATCCGAACTCATCTGCATTATGCGATTAGACTAGTGAGCATGTTCGTGCATTTAGAGATTCACATTGTCATGAAAATGTTAAGTGATTTTATGTAATTTTGGGTTTTCAAGCTTTAAATCTTTTTGAATTTAATTTTTGGCAGCTTTGCCTTAGGTGAATTTCCATTACACATAATAACCTATTTTCCTTTGGGTCAATTCAGAGTTTAGCTACTCCAACTGGCTATTTTCCATAATTGACTATTCACTTGAAAAGTGAATAAGTATTGAAAAAGTGAATTCATTATTCACTTCTCACTTTTTGGAATATAAATTTGAGAGCTCTTTTGTGAATCCTCTTTTGAAGAATTCAATTTCTGCTTGTTCTGGGAGTTTTGAGTGTGGATTTTTTGTGAGGTCAGTCTCATTGGATCTGACTCAAGGAGTTTATGCTTTGCCATCACTTTTAGTAGTTTTGGCAGGTGATTTATTTTATTGCACGAGTTTCAGTTTCTACCCTTTTTGTTGTCAGGTAGGGCCTTCCTGTTTTATTGTTTTCACTCCGTTTCAACTTTCATTTCTTGTAGGAGTATGTTGGGAGGCTATGAACTAGTGTTCCCCCCTATTTTTGTTTACTAGTTCTACCTGGTTGGTTGGGCATGAACATTTTCCTTGTTTTCGAAATGAGGGTTTGGGATTTTGAGCTGTTATACTAGCCATTTTTGCATACGGTGTCCGATTTCTTTTATTTTTGGATTTTTAGGGTTTTTGCACCTAAAGGCCAAATGGGTTTTAATTTTAGAATTTCTCCAAAATTTAAGGTTTTTACCTCATTTTGCATGCCGCCCTATTTTCTTAGCACAATGTGGTCAGTGGACCTAGATGATCCATTTGGATATCAGTCAAACCACTATTGCATTTCTTTGTTGCGTTAGGATGCGTGTTGTGTCCGTCCTCCCGAGTCTATTTTCCATTGAGTGACTTTCCACTTGTGTTCTCATCTAGCCCTTGTGCTTTGATCTTCATGATGGTGGTGTGCCATAGATGAGTATGTGTGTGCACATTTACCGAGTGACTTGCGAGTCCTGGTATTTCATGGTACTTCCAAAAATATGATCATTGGGGTTGGGTTGAGAATTTACATGCCTATGGGCACTCATTGTTGGATGATCATGGGTAGGGTAGTGTAGCATATGGAGGGGACTTCTATCTCATAGCCTGGCAATCATGGCACCATGGGCGGGCAGAGGAAGTTTTATATAAGTGATAACTAAAGAAAATACTGGGTGGTAATAAAACTTAAGATAATAAAATGTGTGAGCACCTGATTAGGTTTGAGGACATAATGTGTGAACACCCATTCAAGTTTGAGGACACATGATCTGAGCTTGGGCTTGTCGATGCCAAGCAACTCTCCATGATGTCAACCCCTACATAGTAGCCCATTGAGATGTCTGACCAGGACCTATAGTTTATGCATTCTCTATGTCTTGGATTTAGTCATCATATTGCTTGGCATGTGTGTTAGCCATGGATGTTTGTTTTGTGTGTGTTTGTGGTTGGATCTTTATCTCCATCAGCTCGATGTGTGTGGACCTATGAGTGCCACATGGTTGGGAGGCATAGCTACCATCATCACTACTAGGGATCGGTGTACAATTACGTTCTTGTATCCTAGTGCGACCATTGCTGGATGTGTTCACTTGGTACTTTGATTTATGGAGTATGCTTTCTTATGATTTATGTTATCATTGGGATGTTGTTTATCATGTTTAGATGATGTTAGTTTTAATGCATTCCTTATTATGATGATTAGCATGTGGTAGGTGATGTTATCTACTTTGTAGGTTTATCTTATGCTTTACTACTAGCATGTTAGATTTCCTTATGCTTATGTTGTAGCATGTTTTAGTAGTGACCTCCCTATTACGACAATATCGACAATCTGATCGATGGCTTGGGATCTTACACATGGGGGATGGCTACGGCCCACAATGGTCTTATGATGCCATTAAAAATTGGGAGGAACCACATACTTATTTTGGTTGTACTGTACCTTGCAAGGTTATTTCTGTTACTGCGATGTTGCTTTCAGTACACTGTAATGTTTTCTTCTGTACTTTTTCTTCTTACTATTTGATAGATGGTTAGTTGTTGTTTCTATCTTTTGGTAGTGTGTTTGAGTGTTTATGCCTCGAATTGTGGATCTGGTACTCCCTAGTGTGGAGGCTCTGAACTCAATTTTAGTTTATTGTTTGTCCTTAGTGTTTTTCTTGCATTTCCTGGGTGACCATGTGTCAACATGGTGTGATAAAATAATTTATCACATGCCCATTGAGATTGTATCATGCGTTCCTTGATTGTATCGCACACCTCTTGGAGAAATATTGTGCGATACTTTCAAGTATCGCACCCCCTTTGAAGAAATATCGTACAATACTTAAAAGTATCACACACCCTTGAGAGAAGTATCAACTAGTCCCTAAAAATGTCACCCTCCTTCCTTAGAAGTACTGCGCGATACTGGAAAGTATCGCCCAATGCTATATTAAAGTATTGCTTGGGTTTTGTAAAAACTTGTGTGGGCAGACGCCGGGCACTTTTAAGTTTGATCTAAATTTTGGGAATCTTTTGGGGTACCCTATTAGGTGTTCTTCAATCCTTTGGTGTTGCATTTTGAATTCAGAATGTGTTTGATTCGAATACAGTATGTGTCTTTCATTATCGATCGTTTTGGTCACTAGTGGCATTTGGAGATTCGTTGGTTGCCAGGATGGTGGTTTAGTCTTTTGTTGTGATCTTTGTGATCCATGTATGTTGTTTTCATGTGCACTTACACTTTTTTTTAAAAAAAAAATCTGGCTTATATTTCATCCTTGTTCCAAGGATCTCTGAGCAGGGCATTACATTTGGTATCAGAGCCCATGTTGCAACATTGGGATCTCAGTGTTATGCTTCCACTATGGTTTTGGTTTTTTTTGTGTATTGTTATATTATGTTTTATTATTTGATATCTTGTTCGTTTATGGTTTTGAATCTTATGCCTATGATCCATTTATTCTAACAGTATCTTGTTGTGCCTGTAGGGATGCCTCTTGTATGTAGACCTGGTGGCCATGGTGGTACCTGTAGTGGTAACTATGGAGAGGAACACTAGGAAGAGGAATGACAGGAAGGAGAGGGAGAATAGGGTAACAATGCTAATCAAAATCTCTTGGGGGCATTGGTGCTAATGCTCTAGGAAATTCTTACTCGAATGGGCCCTCGTGTTGAGGAGTGCTAGTATGATCAGGAGTGGGAAGAGGGATCTCATCATGGAGAGTCCCACCATTTAGAGCATAGAGAGGAGGAACATGAGTGTGAACGTGAACATTTTCATACTCCACTCAACAAAAGATGGCACTGATGGAGGGGCCGTGGCTGGGATGATTTTGATCTCACATAGATTGAGATGATGCGGGAACTTCAGAGGTCCAAACCACTAGAGTTTGATGGCTAGGGAATAGGACTCAAGGCAGGGACCTATTTACTTGATATGGGGTTTTGTTTCTCCCTACTACCTTATGGGAGAAATGTAAAGGTCCATTGTGCGATTATGTGGAGAGAGTGAAAGGCTTGGTTTCAATGTCGCAGATCTCACCTAGGAGATCTTCGAGGAAAGGTTCAGAGAAGTTTCTATCACCACAGTATTGTGAAGCTTGGATTGATGAATTCCATGAGCTTAAATAGGACTTTATGATAGTTGATCAGTATGAGAAGAAGTTTCTTGGTCTAAAATAGTACTCAAGCTATAGGCATGATGAAGCACTCATCACCCAACATTTTGTTAGGGGCCTCAGAGACTCCATCATTAGAGATGTCCATGCTCATCATTAAGGGACACTTGCTCTTGCTATGGATAAGGCAAGGGTCATCGAGAGCAATGTGGTTAGGGGGTATAGTGGTAAATCAGGTTCTCAGAACCAAAGTGCTAAAAACTTTGGAAAAGATATTTAGTTCACTCAGTCCTCAAGCAAGGGCCAGTCCCAATCAGAACCCTCTTAGGGAGGATAAAGAAGGGAAATTTTTTTGATACCTTAGGGAAGAAAGGAGATAATCAGAACTGAGGAGAAAAATCTCAGTAGGATCGTCCTCCTTAGAGTAGTTAGCAGAATTCTAGTAGGGGTAGTGCACCTTACCCTAATGCTACTCAGGGTGGCCATGGAACAAGTGCTAGTTTTGGAGGAAATTTCTTTTCTTGTGTCCAACCTGGCCATAAATCTTATGATTGTTCAATTAAACCATCCGCTGGACCTAGTAAGGGTGCAACAAGATTTGAGCCTACTGTAGGAGATGCGGGTTAGAATCATAGGATCTTTGTAGCAATTGACAACTGTCAAGCTGAGCATCAAGGTACGATAGTCGAGGCTATAGGTACATTGCATGGTATTTCAACTTTAGTTTTGTTTGACTTTGGTGCTTTAGATTCTTTCATTTCACCATATCTCATTCAATGATATGGGCTAGTGGCAATGCGTCAGCTCGACAAATGGCAGGTTGAGTTAGCCATAGGTTCTAAGGTGGTTGTTGACTCGTTGGTTGAAGGTTGTAGTTTGAATTTGGGAACCTTCACCACCACAATGGATCTACAGATTCTACCCCTAGGATTGTATGACATTGTGTTGGGCATGGATTGGTTAGCCTCCCATTAGGTGAATAGCGATTGCCATCATAAGGTGGTACAGTGTGTGGATGACACAAGTGGGCAGGTGGAACTTTTGGGAGTTTAGAGACCAATCTCGCTTTGTATGATCTTAGCTAATCAACTGAAGTAGAGTGTTTGGAAGGGTTACTAGTTGTTTCTTGTTTCTATTAGTGATCTTGAGGAAGCCAAGAGCCGTACAATGACACTTGATGATCACCCACTCCTTCGTGAGTATGCCGATGTGTTTCCTGATGAGATTCCATGTATGCCACCATAGCATGACATTGATTTTTGGATTGACCTTTTACTAGGAGTAGAGCCGATTTCATGAGCTCCTTATCACATGACTACTTAGGAGTTGAGTGAGCTCAAATTGTAGTTGGAGGAATTGTTGGCCAAGGGCCATATTCATCCTAGTGTATCCCTGTGGGGTGCACCAATCATCTTCGTGAAGAAGAAGGATGGTTCTTTGCGGTTGTGCATCGACTACCAATACTTGAATAAGGTGACAATAAAGAACCATTATCCTTTGCCAAGGATAGATGACTTGTTCGATCAGATGAAGGGAGCTTGAGTGTTCTCAAAGATTGATCTTAAGTCGGGGTACCATTAGCTTCATATCTAGGAGGCAGATATTCATTGAACAACTTTTCATACATGTTATGGGCATTATGAGTTCATGGTTGTACCCTTTGGGTTAATCAATGTGCCATAAGTGTTTATGAGTTTGATGAATGGAGTATTTCACACTTACCTCGATCAATATGTCATTGTATTCTTGGATGACATATTGATCTATTCAAAGACTGTGGAGGAGCATGAAGTCCATTTACATAAGGTATTATAATGCTTTAGAGACCATCAGTTGTATGGAAACTTGAGTAAATGTGGGTTCTTCCAGTTAGAGGTGAAGTATTTGGGACATATCATCACTGGTGATGGAATTGCAGTGGATCTGGAAAAGATTTGTCCTATCATGGATTGGCCGGTACCCACTAATGTCTAAGAAGTTCATAGTTTCATGGGATTGGTGGGTTACTACCACCGCTTCATGAAGGATTTCTCATGAGTAGCTCATCCCATCACTTCTCTTCAGAGGAAAGGGAAGAAGTATGTTTGGTCAGACTAGTGCGAGGCAACATTTAGTGCTCTTAAGGAGTGTTTGAGCAGTGCACCAGTCTTTGCAGTGCCTAATCCTGTAGGTGATTTCATGGTTTGCACAAATGCTTCTTTGGAAGGCATGGATGTGGTGTTGATGTAGGATGGTTGAGTGATTACTTATGAGTCTAGGAAACTCAAAGACCATGAGCTAAACTACCTCACTCATGATTTGGAACTCATGGTCGGAGTGGATTTGCGAGGCCATATCTCAGAGGATTTACCTAGTGACACTTGGTATCAGGAGGTGAGGGTGGAGATCGAGTCTGGACGTACCCTTGAGGGGAGATTTTCAAGTTATGCACTTAAGTCTAATGGATTACTGCGTCACATGGGGCATATCTATGTACCCATGTCAGGTGATCTTCGTACCTTGGTTTTTTCAGAAGTGCATTGTGCATCGTATTCCACACATCCTGGTGTTAATAAGATGCATGCTGATCTCAAATAGCTTTACTTCTAGATAGGGATGAGATGCGATGTTGCTAATTTTGTTGCTAGATGTCTTGAGTGCCAGAGAGTAAAGGCAGAGCATCAGCATCTGACAGGTCTTTTGCAGCTGCATACCATTCCTGAGTGGAAGTGGGATACAATATTTATTGATTTTATCATAGGGTTGCTTATGTCATCGAGGAGACATGATTGTATCATGGTGACAGTGGACAAGTTGTCCAAGGTAGCACATTTTTCACCCATGAGAACATCCTACATAGCTTCTTCTGTAGCACATGTTTTCTTGGCAGATATTGTTCATTTGCATGGGATTCCTCATCAGATCATTTCAGATAGAGACCCAGTGTTTAGATCTACACTGTAGACATCTCTCTAGCATGCTTTAGGCGCACAACTCAATTTCAGCTTAGCTTATCATCTAGAGATCGATGGTCAGACTAAGAGAGTGAATTAGGTTCTGGAGGATATGCTTCACATATATGTTATGGATAGGCAGGTAAAGTGGGAAGACTATTTGTACCTTGTTGAGTTTGCATACAACAATGGGTATCATAGTTCTCTTGGCATGTCACCTTTTCAGGCCTTGTATGGTAGACCATGTCGTATCCCTTTGAGTTGGGATCATTTAGAGGACCGAGTTCTTTTGGGTCCAAAGATGCTTTAGGACATGGTACAGTAGGTTGTTCGTATTAGAGAGCATTTAGATACTGCTCAGGATAGGTAGAAGAAGTATGTAGATGCCCATAGGTTGGATCATCACTTTCTGTTGGTGACAGGGTGTTTTTGAGAGTGCGACCAAGGAAGAGCCCCATCCATTATGGGAAAGGCTCTAAGTTGGCACCACATTTTGTCAAGCCTTTTGAGATCCTCAAGAAGATTGGTCCTGTTGCTTATTGATAGCGTTGCCACCTATCCTATCACACATCCATGATGTTTTTCATGTTTATGTTTTGAGGCAGTATATTCTAGGTTTGACCCCTGTTCTTGATTGGGATACTTTGCAGGTAGCGGACTAGAAACTTACTTTGGAGCCCATTATTATCCTACAGTACCAGAGGCTGACCTTACAAGGTTGAGACATCGAGTAGGTAAGGGTCCATGGATTCTACCCTTGGGATCCAATTTCATTTATTTTTGGATTTTCAGGGTTTTTGCACCCAAAGGCCAAATGGGTTTTAATTTTGGAATTTTTCTAAAATTTGGAGTTTTTACCTCATTTTGCATGCCACCCTATTTTCTCGAGTTTTCTCAGCACAATGTGGTCCATGGACCTAGATGATCCATTTAGATATCAATCAAACCACTATTGCAATTTTTTGTTGCATTGGGATGCATGTTGCATCTGTCCTTCCGAGTCTATTTTTGGTTGAGTGACTTTCTACTTGTGTTCTCATCTAGTCCTTGTGCTTTGATCTTCATGATGGTGGTGCGACACACATGACTACATGTGCGTACATTTACCGAGTGACTTACGAGTCCTGGTATTTTGCGGTACTTTTGAAAATATGATCATTGGGGTTGGGTTTGGAATTTGCATGCCTACGGGAACTCATTGTTGGATGAGCATGGGTAGGGTAGGGTAACATATGGAGGGGACTTCTATCTTGCAGACCGGTGATCATGGTGCCATGGGTGGGCATAGGAAGTTTTATGTAAGTGATAACTAAAGAAAATACTAGGTGGTAATAAAACTTAAGATAATATAATGTGTGAGCACTCGATTAATATTGAGGACACAATGTGTGAGCACCCATTTAAGTTTGAGGACACACAATCTAAGCTTGGGCTTGTGGATGCCAAGTGACTCTCCATGATGTCAACCCCTACATAGTAGCCCATTGAGATGTCTGACCAGGACCTGTAGTTTATGCATTGTCTATGTCTTGGATTTAGTCATCATACTGCTTAGCATGTGTGTTAGCCATGGATGTTTATTTTGTGTGTGTTTGTGGTTAAATCTTTACCTCCATCAGCACGGCAGGTGTGGACCTATGGGTACCACATGGTTGGGAGGCATAGCTACCTTCACCATTGCTAGGGATTGGTGTACAAAGATGGTCTTTTATCCTAGTGTGACCGTTACTGGATGTGTTCACTTGGTGCTTTGGTTTATGGAGTATGCTTTCTTGTGATTTATGCTTTCATTGGGATGTTGTTTATCATGTTTAGATGATGTTAGTTTTATCACATTCCTTATTATGATGATTAGCATGTGGTAGGTGATGTTATCTACTTTGTAGGTTTATCTTATGCTTTACTGCTAGCATGTTAGATTTCCTTACGCTTATGTTGTAGCATGTTTTAGTAGTGATATCCCTATTACAACAGTACCGATGATCTGATCAGTGGCTTGGGATGTTATGCACAGGGATGGCTAGGGCCCACAATGGTCTTATGATGCCATTGACGGTTGGGAGGAACCACATACTTAGTTTGGTTACACTATACTTTGCAAGGTTATTTCTGTTACTATGATGTTTCTTTCAGTACACTACAATGTTTCCTTCTATACTTTTGCTTCTTACTATTTAATAGATGGTTAGTTGTTGTTTCTATCTTTTGGTAGTGTGTTCGAGTGTTTACACCTCGAATTGTGGATTCGATACTCCCTAGTGTGGAGGTTCTAAACTTAGTTTTAGTCTATCATTTGTCCTTAGTGTTTTTCTTACATTTCTTGGGCGACCATGTTTTAGCATGGTGTGATACAATAATGTATCGCACACCCATTGAGATTGTATCATGTGTTCCCTAATTGTATCACATGCCTCTTAGAGAAATATCCTACGATACTTTCAAGTATCACACACCTTTTGAAGAAATATTGTACGATACTTGAAAAGTATTGCACTCCCTTGAGAGAAGTATTGCCTAGTCCCTGAAAATGTCTCCCTCCTTCCTTGGAAGTATTGTGAGATACTATAAAGTATCGCCTAGTGCTGTATTAAACTATCGCTTGCGTTTTGTAAAAACCTGTGCAGATGGGCAACAGACACTTTTCAGTTTGATCCAAACTTTTTGGGAATCATATGGGGTACCCTCTTAGGTGTTCTTCAATCCTTTGGTGTCACATTTTGAATTTAGAATGTGTTCAATTTGAATATAGTTATGCGTCTTTTGTTATTGGTCGTTTTAGTCAGTAGTAGCATTTGGAGATCGTTGGTTGCCAGGATGGTGGTTCAGTCTTTCGTTGCGATGTGCACTTACACTTGTTTTAAAAAAAAATATTCTAGGTTGTATTTCATCCTTGTTCCAAGGATCTTCTTGTGGGGCATTACATTGATCCTCAAAATAATCAAGGTATTGCTAATGCTAAATTGGATCATCAAAATTTATTCAAATTTCATGAATTTTCTAGTTCAATGTATTCTTTACATATTGCTATTGATTTCAATATGTGGCATGAAAGACTTGGCCATTTAAATTTTGATTATATTACTTTGATGCAAAAAGAAAATATGGTTGATGGATTGCCTCAAATAACTACTTCCAAAATTGTTTGCACTGGTTGCATGAGTGGTAAGATGCACAAGGAGCCTTTTCGTAGTGGTAAATCATGGAGGGCAACTCATAAGTTGTTCCTAGTTCATAGTGACCTATTGGGTCCCATGGAGAATAACTCCATCCAAGTTTCTTGATATGCACTTATTTTTGTTGATGATTTTTCTAGGAGAACATGGATCTTTTTTTTTTCATAGAAAGGATCAAGTTCTAAATACTTTTATTGAATTTCATTTATATGTTAAAAGGCAATCCAATTTTAAACTTAAGATTCTTAGAAGTGATAATGGTAAGGAATTTATGAACAATGTTTTTCATTCATATTTAAAATCATGTGGAATTAAACATGAGCTTACTATTCCTTATACACCACAACAAAATGATGTGGCAAAAAAAAAAATAGGATCATTGTTGAAATGGCTAGATGTATGGTCTCAAAAAATCACCTAGGGAATGATATTCTAAGATAAATTCTTTCTTTATTTCTCGAGGATTTTCTAGAAGCAAAAATGATCCTAACTTATACATCAAGCATACTCAAGATGATATTATCATTGTTATTCTTTATGTGGATGATTTGATTCTTACTTCAAGTTCAAATGCTTTCATTTCTGATATTAATTTTCAATTTAATCAAAAAATTTAAATGACCGATTTAGGCATTTTACATTACTTCTTAGGCATGCAAATTTGGCAAACTCCTAAGGGTACTTTTCTTTCTCAAAGAAAGTGTGCTCATGATTTTTTGAAAAAATTTAAGATAACGATTCTAACCATGTTTCAATTCTGTGTGAATTAGGAACTAAATTAATGGTTAATATGAATGCCCTTTTTGTTGATGAGACTTTGTATAGGAAACTAATAGGAAGTTTAAATTACTTAACTCTTACTAGACATGATATTTCTTATAGTGTTGGTTTAGTTTCATGATTTATGTCTAAACCTCAAGAAACACATTTTAAAGTTGCTAAAATACTATTAAGGTACATCAAAGGAATAAATAATATGGGATTATTTTATGATGCTAATTCTGATTTTACTTTACAAGGCTATACTAATTTCAATCTAGGTGGAGATCCCAGTGATGGAAAATCTACATGTGGGTATTGTTTCTTTGTTGGTTCAGGTACAATTTCTTTGAAAATTAAAAATGAAAATTCTATTTCTCTTTTTTCAACTAAAGTTGAATACAAAGGTTTTACTAATGCATCTAATGAATCTTTATGTCTTAGAAGGATACTTGAAGATTTGGGTCTACCTCAACAAACACCTACTCCATTATAATGTGACAATCAAAGTGCTATTGCCTTAGCCAAAAATCCAATTTTTCATGTGAGGAAAAATCATATTTCTCTCCAACATTACTTCATTAGAGACCAAGTTGAAGAAAAGAAAGTTACACTTCTCTATTGCAAGGGTGAAGATCAAGTGGTTGATATTTTGACAAAGCCACTCTCTAAAGAAAGATTTCAATTTCATTGTAAAATTTTTGGCTTACAACCCCTTGATGTAAACTCCCCAAGTAAAGATTAAGGGGGGGGGGGGTGTTAGAAATATTAATATTTCCTTAAATGAATTTAATTTGGGATACTCCAAGGATCCCTACATGTAGCTTTTCCTCTTGCACACATGTAAAGGACATGTAATTTACTTATCCTCTAGTCCACATGTGAGGACAACTCATTTTGTAATTCCTTCTATAAATAAAATTAGTTTATCCTCTTTAAGAGGATCTTGAAACTTTGCACACACTTATTATGAATGTGACATTCATAGAAGTTGGAGTTACAAATATGACTCCTCTCTAATCTCTTTAAAAGAGATGTCTCCTTTTCATTCTTCTTTACACTTCACATTAATGTTATTGTGATGAGCTATTTTTCTCCAACTCCCTCTCTCCCCCCACCTCTCTAGCTTTTTCCTTCATTCATAATACTCACAAGGGTTTTTCTTTGCTTTTCCCTTTCAAATTATGTCTCCTTTGTTTCTCTACATTGGTGTTTTCTCTTGGAACTTGGCTATTTCACGATAACACTATTTCTCACTTGACTCACTTGGATTGATTTCGTTTCCTTGCTCTACCTTATCTTTACTTTCATACATAAATAATTTTATATTTCACTATATCTACAATGGTCACATTTAAGATGTAAAATGACCTTGTCCACTTATCTGACATTTAAATTGTTTACACAATTTAAAGATGATTACAAAGGACAAATCAAAAGGAGTTTAAATCTTCATTACTTTTTAAATAAACAAAAAGGAAAAAAGGATTTTATTTATCATTAAAATATATAAATAAATTTATATTACAAAACCATATTAAAACTCCTTATCCCTTCATTCAAATGCTCTTCTAATTGCTTATTTGAATGTGTTGTTCTTGTTTTTTTTTTTTTTTTTCCTCAAATAATGAAACCTCCTTTTATATCTTTCAAAATGGAAAGATATATCTTTTGGCTCATAAATAGATGCAACCATCCTTTAGTAAATAGCTTACTTAAGCCTTAAACATTAACAATATTGAATGAAAAAAATTAATTCTTTAATCTCATTGGTCTTTGATGACAACTCATGAAACTCAACATGGCTTCATTTATATCTCTTACTCTTCGAATTCTATTTCTAGCATAAATTTCATTCTTCCTGTATACATATTTTGATCCTTATACGATGATTGATATACAAGGTATATTACCATCAAGTTTTCATGGCTCAAATCTAGCAACCAAACAGATATTCAAACTGTTGTAAAGCATATGCAACTTGCACAATATACTACTCTTGATACTTCTAAATTTTTGGCGATTATTGATATCCATCTATGGAGTGTTTCATCCTCTTTGATGAATTTGTCCATCATAGCTTGCAATCATTTTTTTTCATTATAATTTAGAGGGAACAATATGTCATTTGCAACACCCCTAGTTACTATCATAAGAAAGCTGATTGATTACTATAGTGGATGATAAAATTGCCCTTTTTCACATCATGATTTTATTTTTGGGAAACAATTTTGACTTAACATGTGAATTTTGTATTATCTGTGAAGAGCACTGACAAAATTTTACTAGTCTATAATTCTTGACAATGATAATTATGTTGAAAACATCTTGTGATTTGAGATATCTTAGAGTCTCCAATATTGCACTAATCTTTAGTTTGAAAGTCACAATGATAATCTTATCAATCTAAGATAGTGTTATCAAGGAAAATCATCCATGTTGTATGATTCCAGATGGTGATTTATCACTGATGGTGTTGTTTACATTATCCATGGTTAATGTATATATCCTTTGAGATGCTATATTTTTAATATATTATTTTCTCATTGTTCACTTCATATATCTTTCCAGGTGATGGATTAGACTCCATCTTTGATTCCTTAGTCAAACAACTCCAGTTTCATTCTTTGTTTATTGTGCACATGAAATCAATAGCTTCTTATATTTTGAGTATTGTTTTGGAAAATACTCAATCGATCCTCTTGAATTCAATGGCTGAAAAACTCATAGTAGTATGGGCTTGTTTCTTAAAATTTATTCCATTTCTTGAATCTCCATGGGTTCATTTATTTAGTTACAAAACACCTTAGGCTAAAAAAAAGCACAAAACTCAGGAATCTGAAGATAAATCCGTGTGTTATCATTATCTTTTCTTCTACATTTAGGAAAACTACATCTTTAAATAAGGTGAAAATATTTCTTACATAATCAATGGACATAAAACCTTGACTTCATTATAAAACCTCCACTTTAAAGAGTTAAAAACACCTAATTAGGGAGCTTGCAGATCTATATTTACCCAACCTTAATTGTGTAACATTTCTTCAACTTGAAGAGGTCATAAACCCTTCATACAGATATGAAATTCATTTCCTTTTGAAATTGCACAAGTGTTAGAGAGGAATCTAAGAAAAAAAATCACCTTAGATGTTTCCCATATATCATAGCTATTATCTAAGCATTATTATGGTAATTTAGATATTTTTATATAAGCTACAACATATTCCATTATATATTATGGAATTTAATGTTCATATTGTGTGTACACAAAGTATCACACTTTTATAAACCATTATTCTTGGGAATACACACGAAAGAGAGCATCTCAAGAGGTGGCTTATAGCTCTCTATCTATGACATGCAAAGGTGCAAGAAGTCAAATAGTGGCTCTCAAATGAACCAAAGGTATGCAACCCTTACAAGGTACACCATAGAATGAGAGATTCAAAGAGTAGAGGCAATGAGTGCCAATGTCCAAGAATCCTCAAATGGGTATGCAATGCAAGATGGAAGCTAAACTAAATGAGATGCAAGATACATGCTAACAAGTATGAAATATTAGAAATAATCCTATTTAGACTAGGTGGGCTGTTCAAGAGTACAAAAGGAAATCTAAACTAAAACACCATAATGCAAGAATGAGAAAGAAAATATGAAATGCAAATGCAAGAGTGCTCCAAGTCCTTCAAAGCTCCAAAGTCACCAAGAAAACCCACAACATAACATTAGCATGAGAGTCTAAGATTGGTGAATGAGGAGAGAGCCCTCCTTTTAAAGATAAATAGATGGTAGGGATTACGAGACAAAAGAGGCATTATCAAGGGAGGAGAATGCATCTTGAGTGATCCATGTGCACAAGAATATCCACCAATCACAATCAACAGTTGACTTTTGAGAGGGAAAGAAATGTGTGGAGGAGAATTAAAGTTATTTAAAAAATAAAGGATTCCTCTCACTTAAAAAATTGTGCCTTCATGTGTAGACAAAAATATCTTTTTCTTCTATTTTTAAAATAAGAATAATGCTTAATGTGTGCACACTTAGGAAAAGAGGAATTTTGGAGACTATTAAATTCAAAGGGAGCAAGTTCTTTTAATTAAATAGAAACTTAGGATATTAGTGAGGGCACAATCCAAGACAAAAATGAACACAACAAGAAAGGGGAAATATTATTATTAGAAAATGATATGCTATTACATTTAGTACAGAAAAATAGACTCCACGACATTCCCTATGGGCTTACAATGTTATTAGATTATAGAGAAAACTCTTCCCACCGTATCTTCTCCCAAACTCCACCAAAAACTACCTTTACCATGCCAGAAAGGTCCTTAAGTAAACCGAATTTGGTTTAGAGTTAGGACTACATTTTAGAATATTCTATTTGGAATACATCACTAAAACAAAAGGTTCTAGAAAACACGTTAGAAGCTGGTGTAAAATTAGAAGAATCCAAAAATGGTAATCCAACTTCTAGGAGGCATAACTTTTGATTTGAGATTCCGATCGACAAACCATTTACATTTTTGGAAAGATCTTCAAGTTCTCTATAGCCCTAAGGATCAACTTTGCTTGTCCCCCATTTTTTGGGCTTGTACGAGGCCGTTTAGTGCCTCAAATTTGACTTTGAAGTGCTCTTAGGGGGCCTCTAGGCAACTTAAAACTGTAATAACTTTCAAACTGCAAAGCCTTTTGACCTAATTATTTTTTTGGAGTGCTTTAAATTAAAATTATAATATACCTCCAACTTACACCCTCTAACTCATTATAATTATGGCTCAATTATAAAATAACCTATTTTCTATATTGACACATATCCCAAGGTGCTAAAAAACTCTAACCTAGAAAACCAATAATGGAGTTATGAGAGTTGGAATCTTTATTTGACCCAAATGGGTATCTAAAAATGAAAACATATTAAATAGAAACTAACACTAAGCATATTTTTGGGTGATACAGAATTGCCCTTACACCACTGGATGCTTCTGCATCAGATACTTAGGGTAGATTGAAAAGTGACCCTACCACTTTATAGTTGGTAGAGGAAAACCCAAATGGGTGACCTCTGTTGTGGATATCCAAGTTGAGTCTTCTATTGGTCATCCTTTCTACTTTATGAAATATTCTTCATACTGCCTGTTTCTGGTACTTTGGCCCACATGACTATCCATAATTTCTTCAATCTCTTCCTTCACAAAAGTAGGAATTGAATATGGCTCCAAAATCAACTCCTCATCTACACCATCATCATGATATCTTGTTAAGTCTACAATATTGAAAAATGGCCAAATGTGAATTCCATCTGGAAACTCCACCTCATATACATTCCCTGAATCATGTTTCTTCAAAATTTTACAGGGGCCAACTATCTTCATCTTCAGCTTGTTGTAGGTGCCCACTAGAAATCCTTCCTTCCTCAAATATACCATAACCTGATCTCCAACTTGGAACTCCTTATGTCTCCTCTTTTGATTTGTCCTAGCCTTATATTATATGTTCATCTTGATAATATGTGCTCACACCTCCTCATGTAGGTTCTTGACATGTTCAACAAAGTCTTTTGGGTCACCACTTGTCCTCTCCCCTTGCTCCATGTTCCTCAGCTCTGGTGCAATCCTTGGACTACTCTCATGCACAATTTGGAATGGTGATCTACCGGTACTCCTATTTACAAAATTATTTTAAACAAATTCTACTTGTGGTAGAATCAAATCCCATTCCTTGGGCTTATCTCCTACTAAAAACTTTGGCAGATTATCATGACTCCTATTCACTACTTCTGTTTGTCCATCAGTCTATGGATGATGTACAGAACTAAACTTCAATTTTTCCTTCAACTTCTTCCACAAAGTCCTCTAGAAATACCCAACAAATGTAGTTTCTCTATCAGAATAAATACTTTTTGGGAGACCATGTAGCCTCACTAGCTCTCTGGAAAAAAAAATCTGCAATATGTACTACATCATGATTCTTGTGGCATGGAATGAAGTGTGCCATCTTGGAGAACCTATCAACCACCACAAATACTGAGTCATTACCCCTTTATATCCTTGGCATTCCAAGAACAAAATCCATATTTATGTCCTCCCAAGGCTTTGATGGAATAGGCAATGGCTGATAGAGCCTAGTATTGTGACTAAATCCTTTGGCTATTTGACATACTTGACAAATCTACACAAACTTCTTCACATCCAGTGACAATTGAGGCCAAAAATAATGTTCTCTAATAATGACAATGGTCTTATCTCAACCAAAATGTCCTGCCATCGCTCCACCATGCTTCTCCTTGATCAAGTTCTCCCTCATGGAACTCCTTGGGATACACAATTGACTGCCCTTGAAAAACATACCATCCTGAATCAAGTAATCTAGCCACTTGGTCCTATCTAGAGTAATAGGTTCTTTACAAGCCTTCCAAGCCTTTGTAAAGTCAGGATCCCTTGGGTACAAATTCTTGAGTTCATCAAACCCAACCACTTCAACCTGCATTACTATCAACAATAACCGTCTCCTACTTAATGCATCTGCAACCCTATTAGACTTTCCACTTCTATGTTTTAATACAAATGTATAGCTTTGCATGAACTCTACCCATTTCAAATGTCTCTAATTCAATTTACCTTGGCTATTTAGGTATTGAAATGCCTAGTGATCAGTATATAAGACACATTATTTTGGCAAAAAATAATGCCTCCATTTCTTTAAGGCCTAAACTATTGCATATAACTCCTGATCATAAACAAAATACTTCTTCTTGGCATCATTCAATTTTTCACTAAAATAGGCAATAGGATTACCTTCTTGGCTCAACATAGCCCCAATAACACTACCACTAGCATCATAATCCACCTAGAAGACTTTGTTGAAATCAAGAAGTGCCAACACAGGTTGCTTTGACACCTTCTTCTTCAGCAATTCAAAACTCCTTGCAGCTCTTGTAGTCCACTTGAACTATTTTCTATCCCCCCTCATTGTTTTAGTTAGGGGTGCGCGTATACTACTAAAATTCCTAATGAACTTCTTGTAAAACCTAGCCAGACCATGGAATGACCTCACTTCAGTGGTAGACCTTGGAGTAGGCTATTCCAAGATGACCTTCACCTTCTTTGGGTCCATTTTGAGACCCTTAGCTAATACAACAAACCCCAAATAGACTAACTCCCTTTTGACAAAGCTACACTTCTTCAAATTAATCAATAATCTATCTTCCCTCAACCTTTCAAAGAAACTACGAATGTGAAATAAATGTTCATCCAAAGACTTACTAAAAATCCAAATATCATCTAGATAGACAATAACAAATTTTCCCAAAAAATTCTTTAGTACCTCATTCATAAGCCACATGAAGGTTCTTGGCACATTGGTCAGTCCAAAGGGCATGACTAACTACTCATATAGACCCTCCTTGGTCTTGAATGTAGTCTTCCACTCATCTCCCTCTCATATCTGTATCTAGTGATAACCACTCTTGAGATATATCTTTATGAAGTATTGAGCTCTACTCAAACAATCCATAAGATCATCCATTCTTGGCAAAGGAAATCGATACTTGATGGTTATTCTATTTATGGCCCGAGAGTCTGTACAAATTCTCCACTCTCCATCCTTCTTTGGTGCTAATACTATAGGTATTGCACATGGACTTAGGCTCTCTTGAATCAAACCTTTCCTCAACAACTCCTGAACTTGTTTGTTTAGCTCCTCAATCTCATTAGGAGTCATTCTATGAGCAAACTTGTTAGAAAAAGTAGCTCTAGGAACTTAATCTATTTGATGACTGATTTGCCTTATTGGTGGCAACCCTTCTAGAACATTATCAGAGATGACATCTCCATACTCACTTAATAGACCCAAAACTTCAAGTGAAACTTCACTACTACTTTCCTTATCTTTTCTAGGAATCAAAGCATAACACTTATGCTGATATTTGATGCCATCCAGAAATTTTCTTCCATCAATAGACATACCCTAGCACTACTGCATGCTTTTTTTCACCCTCCTTTATCAAGGGCTTCAATTTGTGGAAAACTCCACCCTTTGTCAAAGAGTATGTATTTGCATGACTATCATGTATAGAATACCTATCAAACTACCATAGCCTTCCTAATAATAAATGGTAGACATCCATGGGAATGATGTCATAGAGAGCCTTGTCATGGTAACTCCCAATCTTGAACTTTACCAAACATCAATCACTAACCAAGACCTTATGATCATCCTACACCCAAGCAATTCGATAGGGTTGGGGGTATTTCTCCCTCTTCAACTTTAGCTTTGAGACCATCTCCTCTGACACCAAGTTGTCAGTGCTTCCACCGTCAACAATCACATCAAAAAATTTACCCTCATACTTGCACCTAGTATGAAACAAACTCCTCCTTTGTCCAAGTTCAGTCTCACCACTTAGTAAGACCCTTTCATTAACTAGAACCTCTCCTCTTTCTGCATCCTTTGAATGTGATGATTGTGCATCATCATCCACATGAGCAATCCTTGTTGACCATCAACTCTCCTATATGTCCTTCCTTGGAATTAAGGGCATTCATAGGCATGATGACTTTCTTCATTGCAATAAAAATAGGTACCATGGAAGCCTCCTCTTCTTGAACCTTGTCCACTTCCTCTACCTCTTCCTCTTTGATCTCCAAAGTTTTGATCATGGGAGTGGTTGAAACCCTCGTTCCTTTGGTTTCAACTAGTACCCACATCTTCATTTTTCTTTTGGTTCTCATTTCAACCTCCAAATGAGCTGCCACCACCCCTTCCTCCTTGACTGCTCCCTCTTTGCTTTCCTTCAAACTTTTTGTTTAATTTATCCTCAACTCGTAGGGAAAAATGGTATGCCTCTTTAGTGCTAGTCATTCTAACCAGACTTAACTCATCCTGAATGCTAGGTCTTCACCCACTAAGGTAATATGCAACCTTCTCCTTATTTGCTTCTGAATGCCCCACCCTAATAAGGACTTGGTAAAATTCCTCTATGTATTCTTGGACAGATTTTCCCACTTGCTTTAACCCTTACATCTTCTTGAACAAATCAAGCTCGTAATCAACATGAATGAACTGCTTCTTTAGTTTGTCCACCATGTGATCCCATCTTGTGATTTTCTCCTTTCCTCTTCTATTTCTTTCCAACTAAATCTTTTGCAACCATATTTTGGCATGGAATTTTATTTTTTCCTTCTCAAACTTAACCCTATCAGGGTCCTCGATATCCTCATACTCAAAATATTCCTTTAGCTCATTGATCCAGTCGATCAACTCTTTCGAGTTTAGATTTCCTGAAAACATGTCGACGCCAATTTTAGGTCTTTTTCCAAGCTTGGAAATGGCCCTAAAAAGCTTCTCCTCTGCTTGGTTTAGGACTTCTCCATATCCTTCCCCTTCTTGCCCAATATTTCCTTCTTCATTTTCTTCCTCACTTCTGTCACCTACGACAACATTCATCCCTTTGTGGATCTCCTCCTGCAATGCCTGAACTTGTCTCTAGAGGGCTCTAACCTCAAGAGTAATAACTTTGACCCTTCCCCCATGCTCCCTTTATGGATGCATCTTCTTGTATCAAAATCCATAACCACACAGTCCTAGTGCAAACTGCCTCACAATTGATGCTCTTTCTACACACTTAGGAAAACCAACTCTGATACCACTTGATGAGGGCACAATCTAAAACAAAAATGAACAAAATAGGAAAGGGAAATATTATTATCAGAAAATGATATGCTATTACATTTAGTACAGCAAAATAGACTCCACCACATGCCTTATGGGCTTACAATGTTATCAGATTTTGGAGAAAACCCTCCTCATAGTACGTTCTCCCAAACTCCACCAAAAACTACCTTTACCATACTAGAAAGGTCCTTAAGTAAACCAAATTAGGTTTCGAGTTAGGAATAAATTTTAGAATATGTCATTTGGCATCCACCACAAAAATAGAAGGTTCTAGAAAACACATTAGAAGTCAGTGTAAAATTAGAAGAATCTAGAAATGGTAGTCCAACTTTTGGGAGACATAACTTTTGATCTGGGACTCCGAGGTAAAAGCATAGATCTGTGTCACCGTTTAGGATACCAAAACTTGTTTTTGTCAAATCTCATTTCTCTCAAAACTTAATTTTTTTTCAAAAAATAAAATACCCTTTTATAGATCTCAGATTTAATATCATCATTATATAATTTTTTGAGTGTTTTGACTAGTTATAATATGTTATAATTTCAAAATATTATAAGTCGATATTTTAATATTTTAGAAGATGCTCCCTCAAAAAAGAAAAAGCTAGTAAATCATATTAAAAAAAGAAGTTTATATTTAACTCTAGAAGAGAGAGTCCTCTTCATGAATATGCAATTTTTTTTCAAGAAGGTGTAGATTTGATAGGGAAGTTTTGACGAGAGGAAAAAATTGTTAGATTATGATAACGTCGAGCTTGAGTACTTATAACAAAGAAAATAGACATCAAGAATAATTATTTCTTTTTTTTTTCCCTAGCTATACATGTCATCTATAAGATATTTTCAAATTAGAACAAAAAAAGATGATTTTCATATACTTGTTTGACGAGAACTACACCCTATATATTTTACAGTTAAAAAAGGGAGTTCAAAATAAAAGAAAATGAATAAATTCTTACTCAAAAAAATTATAAAAAATTATAAGTATAAAATTTGTTCAATTCTACACATTTCATCAGTTTACACCATCTTCAAATTCTAAACATAAATACCATTTTTTTGTTAGTAATGTTGAACTATCACATTCTGATATCCTATTTCTTTATAAAAGGTGACACAGGTTTGTGCTTTTACCCTCTGATTGATGAACCGTTTGCATTTCCAGAAAGCTCTCCAAGTGTTCTATAACCCTATGGACAAGCTTTTTTCATTCCCCATTTTTTAGGCTTGTACAAGGCCATTTAGTGCCTCAAATCTAACTTTGAAGTGCTCTTAGGGGGTCTTTAGGAAACTTAAAATTGTAATAACTTTCAAACCGCAAAGCCTTTTGACTTGATTCTTTTTCTAGAGTGCTTTAAATTACAATTATAATCATCCCTCCAAATTACACTCTCTAAATCATTATAATTATGGCTCAATTACAAAATAACCTATTTTCTACATTGGTATGTATCCCAAGGTGTTCAAAAACTCCAACCCAGAAAACTAATAGTGGAGCTATGAGAGTTGGAATCTTTATTTGACTCAAATGGGTATCCATAAATGAAAACACATTAAACAAAAACTAACACTAAGCATATTTTTTGGTGATATAGGATTGCCCTTACACTACTGGATGCTCTTGCATCAGATATAGTGGTCAAACCATAGGTTCTAATCAAATAAATTATAAAATGAGAGTTTGAAAAAAAATAAGCAATTGATAAATTATGAAAATAGGCTAGAAAGGGGGCTCATATTCTAGATGACCATTTTTGGGTGATTACATTTTCCCCTCGTTGAATAATGTGTGATCGATATGGGAACACATTACATCAAAGAATAAAGAAGCTAAGTAGATAGCATAAATTGACTAAGCCTGTAAAAAATGGTACACTTTTCTAAGCCCTTCTATCCAAGGTATCTCATGGATTGAGAGCCTTAAATGGAAACCTAGAGCTCCCTAGTAATGACATGAAGGGTGAAAATGAAGTGTTGTGACTCTCAAATGAACTTAGATCTATAGCCCCTTGCAAGGATGATGTGACAACCAATCTTGCTCACAAACCCTAACATCTCTAGGGTCTTATTAGGTTTTTCACCTATCCAAATAAGGTTTCTAACACACCATATGCCTTTGAGTATTCTATCAAATAGATCCTTCCCCTTCAATTGGTGCACATCAATTAGCTAGTTAAAACTTGCTCATGAACACTCTATAACAAACATAACCCTAATGTTCTTTAGATCTTCCCTATGATCAAATGTATACCTAGGAATGATTTAGGACTCTCTCCAAGATTCTAAACCAAAAATAAGATCAAAACCCTAATCAAGTTGCAAATTACAAGTGAAAACACATTCAAGTGCTAGGAAAAAGGTTACAAGAATTAGCCCTCATAATGCACAAAAACAAGTATATATTGCAAAATCCATTAACAAGTGCCCAAATAAAATAGTAATCTAAATACCCTTTTTGGAGATCTTGGATAATTTGAAGGTCTTGAGCCTCCAAGTTGTCCTTACAACCTAGGAAATTTTTTAGCCTATTATTAAGGGTTTCAAGGGTTTGAGTGTTGTTTGCTTGAAAACCTTGTTTTGCAACCTCACCAAAACTTATCCTCAAGATTGGGGTTAGCCCACACCTCCTTCTCACTCACCACATACTTGGATTGATGTCTTAGTACTCTTAATACACTCCAAAACTCATTTGTTGGTATGTGATCCCTACCAAGAGGTTGTACAATTCATACAGTGGGAAGTGGCCCTAAGACCCCATTTTGCACTCACACCTCTACTCAGACCAACAAACTGGTAACTACTAAGATATTTAACTTCAAACCTTTCAAATTTATATCAAACCAAATTTTTTTTGTATAGAGTTATAAAACAAAAAAACTAAACTTATCGAACACAAGAATATGTAGTACTAATCCTTTTCACGCCAAAAACATAGAAACTATCATTAGAATTGTTGTTGCATAGTCTGTACAACAATAAATCCACTTTCTCCAACCCATGGAAAAAAGGTTGGATTTAGTCCTTTATAGGTTCTCCCATAATGATCATAACTATATCAGGTGGTTGAGGGGCCCTAACTAAGAATTTTCTCATTGTGCAAGAAAATTGACAAAAAGTTGTCAATGACAACTTTTGTAAGAATTGGCAATTTTTGCAATTTTAAAGATATGCTTCCCAAACTTGCTCCAATGGAAAAAAAAAAACCATGAAAAATTCTTAAATGGATACTAGATGCCTACTAAGGCCCTTAAAAAGTTACTTTCCCTATTTAGCACTCAAATCCCAAAATTGCTCTATTAAGCCAAATGAGCAATTTTTGAGCAATCTTAGTAACAATGCCACTTTGGGCTCTTCCAACCTATCTATCCACACCCTAGGACAAAGTTGTTCCCCTTATTGATCTAGTGATGTGGCTAGCATTACTACAAGACAAAAACATCAAGAAGCCCTAGGTCTACCCTTAGCCTACCTAAGTGCTCTTACACCATACTCCCCCCATTAAAAAATTAAGTCACACTTGATGGTAACATGTCCAGGGGTATGCTGACCTTTTTGAACTTGGTTTCAAAAACCCAAGTAGCTTATAAATTTGGCTTTCCCTTCTATTGGATAAGGTTATCCATGTACACCTTGTGCCTTGTAGACTTCTTGACTCTTGAGTCTAACACTTTCTCTTTCTCAAACTTGCTAATATTAGGTGTTGCAGCAGGTTCAATGTTAGCTTGAACATTTGGACTAATATGAGGCAATGTACCTTTTAATTCCACCAAGTCTTATACATTGAAAATAGGGGATATGCCTAATCTAAAGGTAAATCTACCTTATAGGGATTTGTTCCATACTTTGCCAAGATTTTGCAAGGCCCTACTCTTTTCATCTGTATCTTGGTAGGAACATCTTTTTGAAGCCTTGATTTATTCAAATGAAGCATTACATAGTCCCCAACAACAAACTGAATATCCTATCTTTTTTCATCCACTTTGGCTTTAAGCTTTTGAGTGCTATCTTGGATGGTCTTCCTGATTTGCTCTTGAATCTCCTTCATGGTTTGAATGAAGTCTTTAGCTTGACCACTTCTCTGAACCATGTCACCAAGATATCTCAGTTCATATACACCCCTTAGATACATTCCATAAACAATCTCAAAAGGACTCTTTCTAGTGGTCTTATTCCTGCTATCGTTATAGGCATACTCTGCCTGTGAAATGATAACATCCCAAGTCTAACCATATTCCTTAGTTAGGAACCTTAGAAGGTTACCTAAGGTCCTATTAACCACTTTAGTTTGACCATTAGTTTGGGGATGGTAAGCTGAACCAAAGGACAAATGGTACCAAGCTTTCTCAACAAGATTTTTGAAAAATGGGTCATAAATTTAACATTGTTAGGATGAAACCATGGATAGAAATAACAATTACATGCAAATATAACCAATAACAAAAAATAATAGATCACATAGAAAAGAACACAAGGCACCAAGATTTAACATGGTTCACCCAATCCTTGGGCTATGTCCACTAAACATCAAGTCCAATATTTTTATGATCTAGTGATTACAACCTAATTACAATCTATAATCCCTTACAGCTCAATACTACCGCAAGAACCAATTTTGTATCACACCCTATGAAACAATCCCTAACCCTAAGCCCTTTTATACAAGTATTTTAACCACAATCTAACAATCTCCCACTTGGGGACTAATCAGGCTCCACACTAAACAACAATCTCCCACCTGGAGACTGATCCTATAGCAATATTGCTACTACATGGGGCTCCCACTGGATCAAACCACCCTGGACTCTACTGTTCTTTTATTCATATTCAATCTAGAAGACCAACCAAAGTGGAAGAGGAGTTTAGCTTCTCCCTTGTTACTACCTTTGTTAACATATTTGTTGGATTGTCATTGGTATGTATCTTCTCCAACTTTAACTATCCATCCTCCAAAATTGATCGAATGAAATGGTACGATAATTGTATGTGTTGGGTCTTTGAATGTAGAGTTGAATTCTTTGCAAGATGAATGGCACTCTGACTATCTATGAACAAATAATTATCCTTCCAAGGATGTCCCAATTCTTCCAAGAAGAACTAAAGCCATATCATTTCCTTAGCTACCTCTGTAGCAGCTACATACTCTACCTCTATAGTGGATAAATCATTAATCTTTTGTAACCTAGAAACCCATCTCACGGCTACCCCACCAACAGTAAAGATGTAACCTGTAGTACTGCATCTAGTATCAATATCCCCTATCAAATCTAAGTCAAAATAGCCTTGTAAATTAGTAGTAGAGCCCCCAAAATGTAAAAAGTTGTTGGATGTTCCTCTCAAATATCGAAGAATCCATTTGACTGCATTCCAATGCTCAATTCCTGGATGACTCATATACCTACTAACGACTCCCATTACATGTGCAATATCTAGCCTAATACATACCATAGCATACATCAAGCTTCCTACAGCTAAAGCATAGGGTACCTTGGACATCTTATCCTCCTCTTCTTATGTCTTAGGACATATCTCCTTAGTCAACTTCAAATGACCAGGTAAAGGTTTGCTGATAGCTTTAGCATTCTCCATAGAGAAATGTTGCAACACCTTCTCAACATAATCAGCCTAAGATAGTGTCAATGTTCTATTTTTCCTATCTCTACAAATCTTCATACCAAGGATTTTTTTTGCTACCCCTAAATCCTTCATAGAAAATGCATGTGCTAATTGGCTTTTCAGCCCCTTAATGTGATCCATGTTAGACCCAGCTACAAGCATATCATCAACATATAAACATAAAATAATCTAGCTATCATCATCCAACCTCTTAAAGTGGACATACTGATCTAAATGACACCTACTGTAATTATGCTCATGCATAAAACTATCAAATTTCAAATACCATTGCCGATGTGCTTGCTTCAGGCCATATAAATTTTTTTTCAATTTGCACACTAAGTTCTCCTTACCTTTGATTGAAAATCCCTGTGGCTGAGCCATATATATTTCTTCATCCAAGTCACCATGAAGGAAGGTTATTTTAACATCAAGCTGCTCTAAATGCAAATTTTTAGTAGCCACTAGACTTAAAACAATATGGATAGAAGTCATTTTAAGAACAGGAGAAAATATCTCATCAAAATCAATTCATTTTTTCTGTGCAAATCCTTTTACAACTAACCTAGCTTTAAATCTTTTCTTACCTCCATCCTCTTCTTTTAACCTATTAACCCACTTATTCTGTAAAGCCTTTTTACCTGCAAGCAACTTGCACAAATCCCATGTCTTATTCTTTAGAAAAAAGTCCATTTCATCTTTCATTGCAGAATCCCATTGAATCTTAGTATCCACCTGCATAGTTTCATCATAACTTTCAAGTTCACCAGAATCAGTAAGTAAAATAGAATACAAAGAGGGAGAAAATCTTTGTGGAGGTCTAATTTTCTGTGTTGACTATCTAACATTCACTAGTGTGTGTGGCATTTGTTGTTGCGGTTGTTGCACATCATGAGGAATGGCTAGAACATCAGCTTTTGGAGTATCATCTAGCACTACATAATCATCTTCTTTCTTCTCATGTTGTTGCAACATATCTTTTTACAACACTTTCTCATTGAATATGACATCCCTACTTCTTACAATTTTTTGATTTTCAAAATCCCAAAGCCTATAGCCAAATTCATTAATGCCATATCAACAAATACACATTTCTTTGACTTAGCTTCCAACTTGGTTCTATGTTTAGAGTCTATGTGAGCAAATGCTTCACAACCGAAGGTTTTGAGAAAATAATAACCTTCTTACCAGTCCATGCCTCCTCTAAAATACCACAACCCAAATGAGTAGAGGGACCTTTATTAATCAAATATACAATAGTATTGATAGCCTCCACCCACATGTGTAAGGGCAACCTAGCATGCAACCTCATGCTCCTTGCGCGCTCCATTATAGTCCTATTCATACATTCAGTCACTCCATTTTCCTATGGAGTCCTTGGAACAATTTTCTATCTATGAATACCATTAGTGGAGCAATAATCTTCAAATTCATGATTGCAATACTCCCCACCATTATTAGATCTAAGACATTTTAATTTTTTACTAGTGTCATTTTCAACCAAGAATTTACATTTCTTGAAAGTTTGAAATACATCATATTTCTATCTAAGAAAATAAACCCATACTTTTCTAGTTGCATCATCAATAAATGTAACATAGTAATGAGAGCCACCAAGGGAAGATACCTGAGCTGGTCCCCATACATCGATATGCACAAGCTCTAATTTTTCCCTTTTATTTTCCTTCCCATTCTTTTTAAAACTCACTCTCTTTTATTTTCCATACACATGACTTTCACAAAAATCCATATTAACACATTTCAGACCTGGTAAAACTTTCTTTGAATGAAGTACTTTCATACCTTTCTCACTCATGTGCCCAAGTCTGTTGTGCCATAATGCTATATTAGAATCTATAATAGCTATTTGTTCTCCTTGCTCAATTGTAGCAATTGTTCCTGAACATTCATTTTTCTCTAAAACAATTAAAGTAGAAGGAACAATATGACTTGTACAAAGATATAAGGTGCCTACTTTCACACCTGTTGCTACTACAAGGGAACCTTTTGAAACCTTCCAATTTTTATCATTAAAAGTAATTACACAACCCTCATCATCGAGTTTCCCTGCTGAAATTAAATTTCTACTCAGCCTTGGAACATGTCTTACCTCATGTAGTAGTCAATGATTCCCATTCTGCAACTTAATCTTAATTTTTCCTTTCCAACAATCTGACAGGGTTCATTATCCCCCAAATAAACAAGCCCAAAATCCCCTTGGACATAATCAATGAAATAACCTCTATGAGGTGTAGCATGAAATGAAGCACTCGAATCTAAAACCCATGAATCATCAACACTTTCTAAAGACAAAAGCAAAGCATCCTCTTCGTATTTATTACTTACCATATTTTCCTCCTTGTCTCCATCTAATTTATCTCCTTCATTTTTCTTTCAATTCCAACAATCTTTCTTTTTGTGCCCTAGTTTCCCATAGTACCAGCAGTCGTTCGGTCCTCTCAATTGAGACCTCCTCTCCTTTGACTTTTCTCTTGATTTCCCACAATTTTCAGAATTACTTCCTCTCTCAGTTGTTCTACCCCTACTTTCTGCATTTAAAGCACTTCCTAATGTAGATCCACCTGAGGTTTTCTTACGAGTTTCCTCACTCAAAATAACACCGATCACATCATCATATTTTAGGGTAGTAGATCCAAGAATATAATTACTCATAGCCATTACCAAGCCATTCCAACTTTTACGCAAAGAACATAAAATCAAGAGAGCCCTAATTTCTTCTTCAAAATTGATACCCACAAAAGATAATTGACTAGTAATAC
The DNA here is from genome assembly GCA_028749045.1 of Cupressus sempervirens. Lineage (NCBI taxonomy): Eukaryota > Viridiplantae > Streptophyta > Pinopsida > Cupressales > Cupressaceae > Cupressus > Cupressus sempervirens. The sequence goes on along the minus strand of CM053783.1, from coordinate 566,481,488 downwards.
TATTAAACACATTTAAATAATTTTTAATAGATCCACCTTCTACCATTTTCATATTAAATAAATGCTTCATGGGAAATATCTTGTTTGAAGCGGAGGGCTTTTCATATAGTGTCACTAGGGTTTTCATCAATTCTTTTGTCATCTTTGCTTTTGTAATATTAAATGCCACTGATGGTGCCAAGCATAATCGAATGCTTCCAAGTGCCTTTCTGTCTAAAAGATCCCATTCATCATTTGACATAGATCCCTAATTCTTGGCTTTGCCTTCCAATGGCTTTCATAAATCCTTCTGATACAGATAGTCTTCCATTTGCATCTTCCATAACTAGAAGTTCTTCCCATTAAACCTATCAACCCTCAGCTTACCATCATCTGCCATTGCTCCCACTCAACTGTGAGACTCCCACTCAACCATGAAACTTTCCTGTAGAGGATAACTGAAAAAAAAAACTAGGCTCTGATACCACTTGTTAGGATGAAACCATAGACAGAAATAACAATTACATGCAAATATAACTAATAACCAAAAATAATAGATCATACAGAAAAGAATACAAGGCACCAAGGTTTAACGTGGTTCACCCAGTCCCTAGGCTACATCCACCAAACAACAAGTCCAATATTTTTATGATCCAATGATTACAACCTGATTACAATCTGTAATCCCTTACAGCTCAATACCACTGCAAGAACCAATTTTGCATCACACCTTATGAAACAATCCCTAACCCTAAGCCCTTTTATAAAAGTATTTAAACTGCTTTAGGGTTATAATTAATACTTACATGTTGGCCCAAAATCCTGATAAAATAGGGCATAAATTTTTTTTCAAACCCCAAAGAGTTTATGAAGTATGTACAGTACTTTCCTAATTAGTCACCACAATCTAACAACATCCTGATCTGACACAATTCTTAATGGAAGTCCATGAATCCTTATTACCTCCTTGAAAAATAGATGAGCAATATGACTTTCATCATTACTTGTCCTACATGGAATGAAATGTCCCATTATGTTGAATCTATTAACAACAACATAAATGCTATCATATCCTTGCTTAGGTTTTGGTAAAACAACAATAAAATCCATACTTACACAATCCCATGGCTTGTTTGGAATTGATAAAGGTTACTAAAGACCTACATTTCTCATTCCTCCTTTGGTTTTCATGCATACCATACATTGCTCCACATATTTGGTTACATCTCTTGCTAGCTTTGGCCAATAATAGAACCTTTGCACTAATTCTAAGGTTTTGCTAACACCAAAATGTCCATTTAGGCTATCATTATGCTTCTCCTATATTAGGTTCTCTCTCATGGAATCCCTTGGTATACACAATTGGTTACCCTTAAATAGAAACCCATTTTGTAAAATATATTCTAAAAATTTGATATAAAATGATTCTCAAAATCCATGCATACCTTGTAGGCTTTAGAAAAGTCCTCATCTTCCTTGTAGAGGTTCTTAAAACTCTCTATCCCAATTCTTTCGAGTTGAATCTCTGTGACTATCATGATCCTTCTACTTAGTGCATCTACCACTTTATTCAATTGCTTCTACTTGTGCTTTATTGTGAAGGTAAAGGATTGCAAGTATTCCATCCACTTCAAATGTATGTTTCTTAGCTTCTCTTGATTGTTGATGTAGCTAAGAGATTGATTATCTATAAACACAACAAAATATTTGGAAAACAAATAGTGTCTCCACTTCTTAAGACACTAAACTAAGGCATAGATCTCTAAGTCATAGGGTGAATACTTCTTGGCCTCATTAAGTTTCTCACTATATAAAGCTATTGCTCTACCTTCTTGACTCAAAACTCCACCCACTGCTAAGCCACTAACATCACACTCTAAAGTGAATAGTTTATCAAAACTAGGCAATTATAGGATAGGTTGAGCAGCTACTTGTTTCTTCAACATGTCAAAGGACTTTTCATCTTAGACGGACCACTTAAACTTATATTTGAATCCATCCTTTATAGTATCAAGCAAAGGTGCACAAATACCCAAGAAATTCCTAATGAAATTCTTAGAGAATTGAGGCAATCCATGGGAACTTCTTACCTCAGTAGAAGTGGTAGGTGTTGGCCAATCTATTATAACAAAAACCTTTTCCTTGTCCATCTTTAATGTTCCTTGAGATGCTATGAAACCTAGGTACACAAGTTCTTTCTTGAAGAAATCACACTTCTCAAGGTTGATGGCTAGCTTCTTTTCATGAAATATTTTCAAAACTTCCTCAACATGTTTGATATGCTCTTCTCTAGTCTTGTTGAAGATAAGTATATTATCTAGATATAAAACTACAAATATGCTTTGTGAAGTCCTTGAGCACTTCATTCATGAGCCTCATGAATGTGCTAGGAGCTCTGGAAAGACCAAATGGAATTACAAGCCATTCATAAAGATGATCTGTAGTCTTAAATGTTCTTCTCCATTAATCTCCCTCCTTAATCCAAATTTGGTGATACCCACTCTTCAAATCTAACTTAGTGAAGCACTTATCTCCTCTAAGATAATCCATAAGGTTTTTAATCCTAGGTATAGGAAACCTATACTTGATTTTAATCCTATTTATGCCTCTTGAGTTTGTACATAATCTCCATTTCCCCACTTTCTTAGATGCTAGACTGCACATGGGCTTATGCTCTTTTGTATCAAACCTTGATCCATCAATTCTTGGACTTGTCTTGCCACTTCTAAGTTTTGATCTGGAGTGAGCTTGTATGTTGTTTTATTAGGCAAGGGAGCACCTGAAACAAAGTCAATTTCATAACTTATAACCCTCCTAGGAGGTAAAGTAGCTGGAGTACCATCACTCACTATGTCCTTGTATCTTTTAAACAAAGTTTGGACTTTAACTGGTAAGGGTTCCTTGGTTGCATTATCTTTTGCTTCAGACTTCAACACTACTATATAACTTTGACTTCAAAATTCCTCATCTCTGAGATCTTTGACAAATTCTGTTCCACTAAAAAATAACACACTAGACACTTTGGGCTGAGATTCATCCCTTCCAATAAAGACTAAAATTTGAAGGTCTTTCCTCCCTTCTTAAAAGTTATGGCATTTTCTCTACCATCATATACAACTTCCCTATCAAATTTCCAAGGCCTACCTAGAAAAATATGGCAAGCATCCATAAGCAATACATCACACACCAATATATCCTTGTATCCTGCTATGGAAAAATCCACCCAAGCTTGTTCATTCACCAAGATGCTCTGCCCCTTGCTAAGCCAAGTAACCTTGTAAGGGTTGTCATGAGGTATCTTTTACAATTGTATTTTAGTAACAACCTCCTCTAATATTACATTATCTATAGAACTTGAATCCACCACCACTTTGCACAATTTTCCTAGGATTTTGCATTTTATCCTAAATAATGCCCTTCTATGTTTAGGTTCATTAGGAGCTGGTTGTTTGATCAAAAATCTCCTAAACATGACACTCTCACCTTTTTCAAACTCAATTTGGTCTACATCTGATTCTTTTCTATAATTGTCCTCTTGCACATATGCCATCCTCTTGTCTTGGTTTGAGGAAGAAGGCTTCTCTGGGCATCTAAGGCTGGATAACCCAAGTGACCACATTTATAACACTTGATACTTACAAAGTATGAATTGGATCTACCTGGTCCTCCTCCTCTATTGGATCCTCCTTGGTTGCCTCTTCCTCTATTATAACCACCTCTTGAAGAGTTTTCACTAGCTTGCTTTGTGAGCTTGCTCTCTCCTTGATTCTTCTGCTCATTTCCTTTACCTTGTTAGCCTCCCCTTTATTCTCTTTGATTTATGCCCTTGCCTCTATCCTTGAAGTTAGAATCCACTTTCCTTTTTTCCTTTTCTTCCACCTTTAGAGCCAATTGATGGCATCTTTGAATTGTGGTAGGTGCCCACAAACTAAGCTCCTCTTGGATATTCCATTTCAAACCACCTAGATATCTTGCCACTTTGATTGGCTCTTCTTGTTGTTGTTTGGATCTCAGAAATAGCCAATGAAATTCCTCAATATAAGAGGTTACATCTAGGTATTTTTCTTTAGTCCTTACCTTCTTTTGTGGATTTGGATCTCAAAGTCTTCATGTAGGAAGTTCTCCTTCACTTTAGTGACCATAGCCTTCCAATTAGCTAGAGGAGTCTTACCCATGCCGATTCTTTCATCTTGTAGGTATTTCCACCATGCCAATGTTGAACCTCTAAGCCTTGACTTAACCACTTTAACCTTTTGTGCCTCTGATACTCCATCACACTCAAAATGGTTCTCCATGCCATCTATTCAATCCATGACTGCATCTATGTCCATCTTTCCACTGAAAAGTGGTACACCTTCCAAAAAATTTCCTCCTAGGGCTTTGATAGCCTTCAAGAAGGGCTCTTCATTCAAGATAGGGTCAAGTTTAGGGACTACATCCTCCTCTACTACCTCTTTACCCCTCTCACACTCCTCTTCTTCCTTCCTCTTGGCTGCATCAACAAATGCATCCAATTTCACCTTCACCTTTGCTAGGGATTCTTCAAGAACTCTGTTCTTCTTCCTTTTCTCATCAACTTCCTTGGTTATTTCTACATTAGTCACCATGCTAATTTCACCTACAAACTCTCCAATAGCTATAGACATCCACCAATTCTTCCCAAATCTTTAATTTGCTTTGATACCACTTTGATGTGACAACCAATCTTACTCGAAAACCCTAACCTCTCTTGGGTCTTCTTAGGTTTCTCACCTATCCAAATAGGTTTATAACACACCCTATGATTCTAAGGATTCTATCAAATAGATCCTACCCCTTAAACTGGTGCACATAAATTAGTTAGTACAAACTTTCTCATGAACTCTCTATAAAAGCATATTCCCAATGTTGTTTAGATCTTCCATATGATCAAATGTACACCTAGGAATGATTTAGGACTCTCTCTAAGGTTCTAAATCAAAAACAAGATCCCAACCCTAATCAAGTTGCAAATCACAAGTGCAAATGCATTCAAGTGCTAGGAAAAAGGCCACAAGAATTAGCCCTCCTAAAGCACATAAAATAGTATATTTTGCAAAATCCCTTAACAAGTGCCCAAATAAACTAGCAATAAAAATACATTTTTTAGAGATCTTGGAGATTTTGAAGGTCTTGAGCCTCCAAGCTGTCCGTACAACCCAAACACAATTTTAGTCTATTACTAAGGGTTTTAAGGGTTTTGAGTGTTGTTTTCCTAAAAACCTTTTTTTCAACCTCACCAAAAATTATCCTTAGGGTTGGGGTTAGCCCACACCTCCTTCTCACTCACCACATGCTTGGATTGATTCTTAGTACTCTCAATCCACTCCACAACTCATTTGCTGGTTTGTGATCCCTAACCAAATTGGAATGGCTTGCCTAGGGCATCACACTGAAAATGCTTGATGTGCCTCCCATGGGATCTCATTTGCTGTACATTATGTACATGGAGTCTAGGTCCAAGTCATAAGAGGTCATATTATTCATACAGTGGGAAGTGGCCCTAAGACCCCATTTTGCACTCACACCTCTACTCAGACCAGGAGATTGGTAACTACTAAGATATTTAACTTCAAACCTTTCAACTTGATATCAAACCAAAAAAATGTTGTATAGAGTTACAAAGAAAAATAACTAAGCTTATCTAACACACAAATATGCAGTCCTAATCCTTTTTTACACTAAAAACATAGAAATTGTCATTAGAATTATTATTGTACAGTCTATACATCAATAAATCCACTTTCTCCAACCCATGGAAAATGTTGGATTCTATCCTTTATAAGTGCTCCCATCATGATCATAACTATATTAGGTGGTTGAGGGTCCCTAACTTAGAATTTTCTCATTGTGCAATGACAACTTTTGTAAGAATTGGTATTTTTTGCAATTTTAAAGATATGCTTCCCAAACCTGCTCCAATGGAAACCAAACCATTCAAAAAGGACTTAAATGGATACTAGACACCTACTAAGTACCTTAAAATAGTTACTTTCCTTTTTTAGCCCTCAAAACCCAAAATTACTCTATTAAGCCAAATGAACAATTTTTGAGCAATTTTAGCAACAATGCCACTTTGGGCTCTTCCAACCTATCTATCAACACCCTAGGACCTAGTTGGTCCCCTTATTGATCTAGTGATGTGACTAGCATCACTACAAGCCAAAAACATCAAGAAGTCCTAGGTCTACCCTTAGCCTACCTAGGTGCTCCTGTACCAAAGTTGCACCATGAAATGGAAGATGAAAAGACAAGAGAAACAATGAAAGTATCCATGAACCGATATTCAATGCTATTCTAAGAAAATGAAGCTAACCTAAATGGAATGCAAAATGGAAACTAACTAACAAGAATGAGAGTGTTACAATCCTCCTATTCAACTAGATGAGCTAATCTAAAACATGAAAGGAAAGCTACACTAATGCAAGTATGCTATTAATATGTAGATGAAATGATGCAATGATGCCACAATCTCTTCAAAGCTCCAAAGAGTAGCTAAAATCTCACAGCATAACATTAACATAAAATATGAGTGTTATGAGATGAGGAGATAAATCTCCCTTTTAAAGAAGGATAGATGGTAGAGATAAAGAGACAAGAGGGAAATAATCAAGGATGGGGAATGAAAGTGGAGTGATCCATGTGTACAAGTGTTTCCACCAATCATAATCAAGAGTTGACTTTTGTGCCCCATGTGAAACAAAAAAAACTTTTATTTTATTTTTAAAGTGGGAATAATGCTTTTTGTGTGCACAACTTAGGATAATTTGGGAGTAGGCATATTTTATTTATATAAAAGGGGACAAGTTCCTTTTAATTAAATAATGACTTAAGATTATTGTTCAAACTATAGGTTAAAATTGAATAAATTATTTTTTGAATATTTGATTAAGAATGGATGATTAAATAAATTATGCAAAATAGCTAGAAAGAGGGCTAATAGTCTAGATGACCATTTTTGGGTGATTACATTTGCCCCTCTTTGACTAATGTGTGATCAATATAGGAATACATTAAGTCAAAGAATTAAGAAGCCAAGAAAGTGGCAAAGCAATCTAACTCCGAAGAATGAAGTGCAAAGAGATAGAAGATACTAAATGCACAGTCTATTAGATTAGTGATAGTATTGAACACTAGGGGAGAGGGAGGGAGGGGGGGAGAGAGAGAGAGAGAGAGAGAGAGAGAGAGAGAGAGAGAGAGAGAGAGAGAGAGAGAGAGAGAGAGAGAGAGAGAGAGAGAGAGAGAGAGACGGGGGCATCATAACCCAAGAAAAGTACTAATATGTTGAGCAAAGAAAGCAGATAGATCAAGAGAAATTGGAAAGGTCAATCATATGCTCCTGAGAAATAGATAGCCATAGAAAAATAATTTGCAAAAATGATAGAATACTCTTGCCCCCAAGGAACAAAATCAAAATGAGATATAGGATATGCATAAATGAGCTAAATATGATCAAATTGAGATAAAATAAGGTCCATGATGACAAAAAAGTGATTAAGACCAAAGAGTAACTGTCAAATATTAAATATACACCCTAGTTTGAATAAGTTTGACCAAGAAAGGTAAAACCAAGAATTAGGTCAAAACAAGAAAGAAAATAAAATGGAGAGTGGAATTGAGTAGAAATGATGAAGATAGGAAGGAATGATGATTATCCCAACAAGATTCAAATATTAAGCCTCAAAAGGTCAGCCAACTACATAGAAGAAGGAATAATTTTAAAATACAAATTTGACAGTCAAGATGAACTCAAATTTCAATTTTGATTCTAAAAATGAATCTAGGATGTCAAAATTAGGTAGGGGTGAATTATTTCATAGAAATCTAGGACTTTGAAAATTGAGGTCAAAATGTTATAAATGAGCCAAAAGGGTAGATAGATGTGATGATAAGATAGCAAAGAGGCAAGTGAAAGGCAAGAGAACATTGCAAGATATGATCAAGAAGAAGCAAGAGAAGATGAACACAATTAGCCAACACATCCATGAAAGATAAAGAAGACTCTCTCAACATTCAAAAATGCATAGTTGAGCTAAAATGAACCCTAAAATGCAAGCTAGTATACAAAAGGTGCAATGGTAAGGGTTATATAGATAGGTACTAGTTTTGGTCATCGAGCCTTATTAGGGACATTAGAAGATCATACAATCATCACTAGCATAACTAAGAAGATATGAACATGATCTACAATAGATATAAATGTGGGAACCCAACCTATGCCTCAAAAACATAAAGTCAAGATGACGGTGCAGTTAGATTCCCTAGGCTTAATGTAGCAATTTTATGCTTGCATCAAGATACAAAATGTCAAGATGACCATAAGGATGCACTTGCAAAAATTGACAAGGATGATACATTGTAGATTCTAAGTATCATACAGGACAAGAAAGATGCTCAAGACACCTGAATAGACAAAGTATACCCACAAGAAGAAAACAAAATAAAACATGCCCCATGCCCCCAATCTTCTAGTCCATGACATCCTCGAGAGACTATTAGGGAGGAAACACTCATTAAATAAATCAACATAGAAAATACACAAATTAAAATAAAGCCAACGAGTTTCAATCAATGTTTAACAATTAAGTGCTTGTGTGTAAGTCACATGATTGTCTCCTTAGGACTCAAATCTATCCATGAGAAGTATTAAAACATCCTAGAGTGTAGCTAAGGTATCTAATAAGTGTTGAAAAACACTCAATTTCAAGGGGGAAAGTGTTGAAAAATACTATTGAGTGAGTTGCCAAAGAAACCCTAGTAGAACAAGGAGACCCTGATACACTATGTAGCTCATGCCCCCTAGACCTGGATGAGAGTTAGTTCCAAGCTAAGAAAGGAAAAGCAAGAGGGGATGACTAGTTTGAAGAGAAAAGTGAGATGTTGATAGACATAGGGTGCAAGGTCTCAAGTAGCATATGTTTCTATATTTTCACAACTTGGTAGGATTAACTAGCTCTTAAGCAAGAGATCACATCATTTTGTTCTAGTGTCAAGCAAGGTGTAGGATATGATGGAGTAGTGAGATGAATATGACAAGTGAAATTGATACTCAAGGAAAAATTATTCAAGAGAACCCAAGCTAGGGATAGATAGCCATATGAAGTATGTTTTGGACAAGCCAAGAAAGTCAATAAAGGAGATAGTATGCAAGACAAGCAGTTAAATAAAATTAGCAATATAACATATATGATAAGAAGTAGAAGCCAATAAGGGAGATAGCGTATAGGATAAGTAGTGAAATCCATTAAGTGAGATAATATGAAAGCGTGTAATCTAGAAGAGTAGACATGTCAAGAGGCCTATGAAAACCATGTCTTTCTTTATATGATCAAGACCAAGGGGTCAACTAGATAGGATAGTGATGGGATAGAGAAATAAGAATAAAGCTCAAGATGGAGGCTATAAGTCAATAATTTAGGATAAGAAATAACATGATAGGTTATGCAGATGCATTAGATATCCAATGCTCATGAATAGCTCAACAATATCAAGATCAAAGAGAGAAGATGGAATAGATGGATGATGGAAAAATTATGCATGATGCTTATTTTCTAGGTTTTCATCATGGTACTTATCCAAGGCACCATAAGAAGTTGTTTTCACCATAGGATGAACTTATTTCTCTTTACATTTTCTATTGAGGTGCCTATTACCAAGTTTTCACCAAGGCGCTTTTCCTTGATTTTTTTTTCTTTTCACCAAGGCATTTTTATATAGAGGATAAGATCTTATGCCTTGGAAGGCTAGAAGGAGTATGGATAACATGTAAGTGTAGGCTTGAATAGATTGGATAAGTGTAGGTGGAAAAGTGGTCAAGACCAATATTGACACACACACCTTGAAGGGTGATGGAGTAAAGGAGGAAGCATGGAGGAAATAGCTTGAGGTTTAGATGTATGAGGTAGTAGAGTAATTTTAGAGGAAGATGGAGTGAAAGGATTTGAAAGCCTTTGGGGAAGACATTTAGAATAAGATGGAGTAGAATATTTTGAAAGATTGAATGTCAAATTTGATTTGTTTTCAATGTTCAAGTCTTTCAAAAGAGACTTGGGAATCCATATAGCTTTTTTTTAAAAAAATTACTTTGGATACTTTAGAATGCATATCTTCAATGATGGATTTAGGGACCCATATTTTATTTGATTTTACTTTTTGGTTCATGGAATTTTGTGGTCTCCTAGATGTTTTTTCTTTCTTTGCATTCACATGTCAAATAGATAGTGTTGACACTAAAAATTGTAGCCCAAATTTTGAGCACTATTGAAGAAATCAAGCCCTTTTTAATGCTTTTCATGTATATGTACCCTCATGTACCTTTGAGCCCCAAGAGGTGTTTAATGTTTCTAACACCTTACATTTAGTGTGTCTACTCATTTCATGAATTTAAACTAACATTTCGAGCCATTTTGTGAAGTCTCGTTTCAAGCACTTGTCAATTTTGCATTTTCACGTGTCAAACAATGAAAGGAGGCCTTGTTTGCATTTGAATATCTCACACCCAATAATGTGTCATGACCTGCTACTTTGAGATTATCTAGTGTCCATACCTAAGAGCCTATGTTTTAGATTTTGAGTCATTTCAAATCTATTTAACTAGGTTTTGAATCCCTCAAACTTGGCAGTTTACTATTTTCATGTTGATGCACATTGCACATAATTCTCGAAAGCCCTATTGGATGAGTTGTAATTTTGATCCAGTTGACCAAAATTCTAAATGTCCTTTTGTATTGCATTTTAGAGGTTAGATACATGTTATGTTTCAATTTTCAGCTCATGACGAATTCATTTGATCAATTTTCAAATGCGATTCCAAATACAATTTCTAGCTTTTTACTAGTGTAAGCATTTGAAGATTTGTTGGAACCCCTATTCGTGATGTCATATCTTGAGGTCAGTGATAAATGAGATCAAATGGATTGTACCATTTTGTTTTCCTCTAAAAATTCTTTAAGTGTGCCAATTTTCAAGTCATGACAAATCCATTTGCACACTTTTTGATGGGGTCACAACCCAAGCACAAAATAGACTCAACAGGAAAGGGAAAACTTTATTAACTATGAAAATATGCTAGTACACTTAGTGCAGAGGAAAAAAACTCAAAAACATGCCCTATGGGCTTACAATAGCATAAATGTAGAGATAATTTCTTCTCCCAGTACCTTCTCTCAAACTCCACTCCGAACAGTCTTTTACAATGCCAGAAATGTCCTTAAATAGACCTCAAAGGGTTAAGGATTAGGAATACATTCTAGAAAGTGCTAGTTGGCATCCATCACCAAAATGGAAGGCTCCAGAAGTCACTTTAGAAGTTGGTACAAAATTAGAAGAATCCAAAAACAGTAGTCGAACTTCCAGGAAGCATAACTTTTGAACTGTAGCTCCGATCGACGAACCGTTTACATTTTTGAAAAGTTCTCAAAGTGCTCTATAGCCCTATGAACAAGCTTCACTCATACACCATTTTTTGCCCTATACAATGTCATTTAATATCTCAAACCTAACTTTGAAGCATTCTTAGGAGGTCTCCAAAAACTGAAAAACTGTAATAACTTTTCAAACTGTGCAACCTTTTGACCTGATTCTTTTTCTAAAATGTTCTAAGTTAAAATTTTAATCCTCCCTCCAATTTACACCTTTTTATTCACCATAATTATGGCTCAATTACATAGTCCTATTTTTCCAACATTTACATGTATCCCAAGGTGCTTAAATACTCTAACCCAGAACACTGATAGTGGAACTATGAGAGTTGGAACCTTTATTTGACCCAAATGGGTATCCAAAAATAAAAACACATGAAATAGAAACTATGTCTAGGTACTTTTTTTGGGTGACACATGATTTCCCTTATACCTCTAGATGCTCCTGCATCAGACACCTAGGTAGATTGAAAAGTGACCCTGTCACTTTATGGATGGTAGAAGAAATCCCAAATGGGAAACCTCAGCTGCTGATATCCAAGTTGAGTCATCTATCGGTCGTCTTTTCCACTTAAATAGATACTCTTCATACTGCCTATTTCTGGTACTCTTTCCCACACGACTATCCAGAATCTCTTCTATCTCCTCCTTCTTAGAAGTAGAAATTGGACATGGCTCTAACATCAGCTCCTCATCTGTACCATCATCATGATAGTCTATTAAGTCTGCAATGTTGAAGATAGGAGAAATGTGAATTCCATCTGGCAACTCCACCTCATATGCATTTCCTGAGTCATGTTTCTTCACAATTTTGCAAGGTCCAAATTTCTTCATCTTCAACTTGTTGTAAGTACCTACTGGAAATCTTTCCTTTCTTAAGTGTACCATGACTAGATCCCCTACTTGAAACTCCTTATGTCTTCTCCTTTGATCAGCCTTAGCTTTATACTATCGATTCATCTTGATAATGTGTGCTTGGACCTCCTCATGTAGGCGCTTGATATGTTTAGCAAACTCTTCTGCTTCAGACTTGTCCTCTCCCCTTGCTCCATCTTCCTCAATTTTGGTGCAGTCCTTGGGCTACTTCCATATACAATTTGAAATGGTGATTTACCAGTACTCCTATTTATAGAGCTATTGTAAGAAAATTTCTCTTGTGGTAGAATCAAATCCCATCCCTTGGGCTTATCCCCAACTAAACATCTTAGCAAATTGCCCAGACTTCTGTTTACTACTTCTGTCTAGCTATCAGTCTACAGATGATATGTGGAACTGAATTTCAAGTCCATTATCAACTTCTTCCAGAAGGTTCTCCAGAAATACCCCACAAATTTAGTGTCTCTGTCAGAAACTATACTCTTTGGGAGGCCATGTAGTCTTACCACTTCTTTGAAAAATAAGTTTGCAATATGGACAACATCATGAGTTTTATGGCATGGAATGAAATGTGCCATTTTGGAGAACCTATCAACCACCACAAATACTGATTCATTACCCCTTTGTGTCCTCAACAATCCAAGAACAAAATCTATACTTATGTCCTCCCATGGCTTCGATGGAATAGGCAATGGCTGATAAAGTTCGATATTGTGACTAAATCCCTTGGTCGCTTGACAAACTTGGCAACTCTATACAAACTTTTTCACATCCTGTGAAATTTGAGGCCAAAAATAACGTTCTCTAAGAATGGAAATGGTCTTGTCTTGACCAAAATGTGCTACCATCCCTCCACTATGTTTCTCCTTAATAAGATTTTCCCTCATGGAACTCCTTGGAATGCACAATTGACTGCCCTTGAACAACATACCATCCTGAATCAGATAGTCTAACCACTTAGTTCTGTCTATAGAAATAGGTTCTTTACAAGCTTTCCATGCCTCAGCAAAATTAGGATCCTCAGGGTATAGATTCTTGAGTTCATCAAACCCAACTACTTCAACTTGCATTAATGTAAGCAACAATTGCCTCCTACTTAATGCATCTGCAACCCTGTTAGATTCTCCACTTCTATGCTTCAACACAAATGTATAGCTCTGCAAGAAATCTACCGACTTCATATGCTTCTAGTTCAATTTACCTTGGCTATTTAGATACCATAATGCCTAGTGATTAGTATATAAAACAAATTCCTTTGGCAATAAATAATGCCTCCATTTCATTAAGGTCTGAACTATTGCATAGAACTCTTGATCATAAACATAATACTTATTTTTTTCATCATTCAATTTTTCACTAAAATATGCAATAGGCTTACCTTCTTGGCTTAATATAGCCCCAATAGCACTGCCACTAGCATCACAATCCACCTGGAACACCTTGCTAAAATTAGGAAGTGCCAATACAGGTTGTTCTGTCACCCTCTTCTTTAGCAATTCAAAACTTCTCATAGCTACCACAATCCATTTGAACTCTTTTCTATCCCCTCTTATTGTGTTAGTGAGGGGTGCACATATGCCACTAAAATTCTTAATGAACTTCTTGTAGAAACTAACTAGACCATGAAATGATCTCACCTTAGTAGCAGACCTTGGAGTAGGCCATTCCAAGATGGATTTTACCTTCTCTGAATCCATTTTGAGACCTTCAGGTGATACAACAAACCCTAGGTAGACTAACTCTTTTTTAGAAAAGCTACACTTCTTCATATTAATTAATAGTTTCTCTTCCCTTAACCTTTGAAGGACACTATGAATATGCATAAATGTTCTTCCAAAGTCTTGCTGAAAATTAAAATATCATCCAAATAGACAATAACAATTTTTTCCAAGAACTTCTTAAGTACCTCATTCATAAGCCACATGAAGGTGCTTGGGGGCATTCATCAATCCAAAGGGCATGACTAGCCACTCATAAAGGCCCTCCTTGGTCTTGAAGGCAATTTTGCACTCATCTCCTTCTTGTATCCATATGTGGTGATAACCACTCTTGAGATCTATCTTTGTGAAGTACTGAGCTCCACTCAAGTAGTCCATAAGATCATCCATTCTTGGCAAAGGAAACCAATACTTGATGGTTATCCTATTTATAGCTTGAGAGTCCGTACACATGCTCCACTCTCCATCCTTCTTTGGTGCCAAAGGAAAGTTGCAGGGAAGATAACAAAGTGACACAGTGACACTGATGTGTCATGCTGAGGTGGCCCAGTTGTATAGGCTCGAGCCAATTAGAAGATGACATGTGGTGATCGTGGTCAAACCAAGTTTGACCCAGATGGAACTTGTGAGGGAAATTTCAAAAGTTTTAAAAGATTATTTAAAAAAATATTTTTCCTCCAAAATCACATACAGGTCAACATTTTAAATAATGTTTGATTTATTCATATAGTTTGAACTTTGTAGAAGTTTAAATTTTTGCAAAATGTTGTGAAAGCCATGAATAGAGGCCTAAACTTCAAAAAGGCATAACTGGAGCAGTTTTTATCCAAAATACATGCTCCAATATACCACTAGAACTAGGAAGATCTAATTTTTTTAAATATGAGGTCAATTTTTGCACAGGTGCTCACCAGTTAATGCTATAAGCCAATTTGTAAAATCTAGGGCATTCTTAGCAAAATGGGTGTTTTTCACCATGGAGCATCAAAATTGGTTAGAGGGCATATTTGAAGACTTGTTGAAGTTCGAATGTGGAGAAAATTGACTTTAAACAATTTTCTTGATTTCTTGAAGTCATATTAAAATGATTTGTCACTTTTACCTTGAGTTCATTTTGGCATCAAAATTAGTTATGATTTCCAATCAAGTATCTCAGATATTTTGTGTTCTTTGGAGGCCAATTGATGGGGATTTGATTTGTAGTTACAGAGAGAAGGTAGAGAGAAGAGATTTTAACTTCTTGGGAAAGAATTCTGAGTGGACACATGTCAGTGGCATAACACACCTGAGAATTCACTTCTTGCTATATCTTTCCTTCTTTCATTCATTGTAAGGGTTGAAAAATTTGGAAAGTTTTCTCTGGAATGAAGACATTTACTAGAATTGGCCCTGGAATTGATGAAGTCTGAATGGAAGATCTGGGATGTGCTAGTTCCAGGCCATGAAGCTTTGCATTGGCTATGATACCCCCTTCCCATCTAATCATTTTCTCATTCCTGCCATTTTCTCTCTTATATGATAGCATTTGTTCATTGTATAGCCTAGTTTATTAGGTTCTTTATGAGTTAATTTCATACATTTTATGTATTATTTCAAGGAAATCAATACAAGAAACAAAAAATGTTTAGTTTTAGTTTGAATCTTGTCTCCTTTCTTAGTTGAGCTGTGATGTTTTATGGTCTTTGAACAAAGAGCTTAGATCATAGTTGTAGTCCCTTTAGGTTGTATGTTGCTTCATTGTTGCTTGTAATTCAAGAAATTATGTAATTGCTTCAGAGATTCAATAGGGTCACAGGTTTATTGAGGAGGATATCAGGTAAGAATGAGATTTAGATCAAACATTGATATCTAATTTAAAAGGTAAATAGATAGATCTTGAGTCTTGGCATAAGATATGTGTTCTAGATATTCAAAATGCATGAAGGAGATTCATGAATTGCCCAATGGATGAGGCACAAATCTGTTACAGGATCATAAGTTTGTTGTTCATTCCTAGTCTTCATCCACTTTCCCCACCCACATAAAATCAAATCAAATTCAAATCATCTTTACATTTTATGTTGAAGAGCTAGAACAGTTTAATCCTCACTTAGCTTGTGTATTCCATAGAGTTGTAATTTGCTACTACACTTATTTGTTACTACATAAGTCATTAGGAGACATAAGAGTTTTCATCTGCAATAAACATGTTTAGATCTATGTTTAAATTGCACTGGTACCATACATCAGAACCTCAAGGTTAACCTGCCTAGGTCTTGTAGAGCCTGAAGTGAAGAAGGGTCAAGCCTTATAGTTGGCCCAGTGTTTGAAATGATGTGTTGAAGATGGGAGTTAGCTGCCCATAGATGTGTCATATTCTCATAGCGGTAATCGGAAATGGGTAACATTTTCAAACACCAACAAAATAGCCACTCTACTGGGGATGTGCATACAAAAAGAACAAAATCTCTAACATGAAATAAATTAGATATAGTAAATATATAGCAAGAGGTGTTTCTTATTTCCTTGCTGAAGTTTCATGTCCCCCAGTTATGCCTTATTCATTGACATTAGAAGTTTAATTGAATTGAATAATTTGTAAGATCAAAGTCATTTGGCATTTTGATAAGTTGTTGTCAGAATTTAGAGTTAATGTCAAGGTTCTTTCACATTTTCAAAGAGTATGAAATTCCTAAGTGTTGTTGAATAAAGTTTTCAAATACCAGTTGCAAATTATAGATCAGCTTGTTACATTTTTCTTGTTTGGTAAATCTTTTCTCACTAAGTGAGTGGTGACTCAAAGTCAAATCTATGTACCAATGCTTCATGAATGTGAAGGTATTTTGCAGGACACAATAGTTGGAATGCAGATTTGAATATTTATCTCAAGATTCTTAACAATGGGTGAAATATTCGTATGAGATGCATTACAAAGTTACTAAATCTAGATAAGATTTGAGTCTACTGCTATTTGTAGCATTGAAGTACTTGTAGGCATCCATTTTAAAAGGTGTTCTCCACTTTCATGTGTTTTCATTTCCATGAAAGTAAGTTTTGCAAAAGATTCTCCGTCAAATGGTTTCTAGCATTAATAGGAGAATGATTTAACACATCTCAACATACTTCATGAAAGGTAGATTCAACAAAAGTATTTGTACATTTTGAAATATGTTTGAAGTTGAAATGGGTAGAAAGAATTCTAGATTTGCTGGAATTAATAAATTCTGAGAGTATTTGTGATGAATAAGTTTTAAGTATAAAGAATGTCGAGTTTCTTTTCATCAAGTATGCAGCTGGTTAGTGAAAGTTTTAGATATGTTTCTACCAAGCAGTATATGCCATTAAATTTTAATGGTATTCATGGTTTCCCGAATACTATGCCTTATAACCTCAGAAAGTATTTACCCAAGTTTGGTGGCAACCATGAAAGGTCAACTAACCATCATGTTTAGTTATTCAGTGACTTGGTTGGTGATCTTGAAATTGCTCATGAAGACGTTCAGATGAAGTTGTTTGTTCAAACTTTAGAAGATGATGCTAGGGACTAGTTTTTATTTTTGCCAGTGTGTTCAATTTCATCTTGGGATTAATTCATTTTAGCCTTCATGAAGCAGTTCAAGGAAAGAATAAGTATATCTGAATATTTTGATAAGTTTTTGAATATCCAAGCCAGGAATAGAGAGTTAGTTCCTAAATTCAATATCAGATTTGTAAAAGTATTGAATGACATTCCTAAAAATCATAAGCTAGATGATCAAGTGTGTCTAGTCGTTTATCTTAGTGCATTTGATAAAAAGATGAGCTACCTATTAAGAGATAAGGAGCTTGAGACTTTGCATCAAGCATTCATGATGGCAATGGAGATTAAAAATAACATGAAATATGGATTGACAAAGAGTCACTTCTCTCAGAATGTTTCTCAAAAAAATGAGGTGCAAAGGAAAAATCAATGCCATGTAGAATGTTCAAATTCAGATCAGCAAGTCGGTACCCCTGTTGTAGTAGATGGTTTGGTTGAAAATTCAAAATTAAGGACATGTGAAGATAAATTTTCTTTTTTGAAAAAAAGAAATGATTCCATTCTTGCTGAATGTAGTCCACATGTTTCCAGTATTACATTAGCAGAAGATCAAGTTAGTTCACTTGATGAAGTATATAAACAAGATGTAAGTTTAGCTAGTCCTTCTTCTATTGGTGATTTGCTTCATGATGAAAACATATCAAATTAGGAAGAGGAAAGATAGTCATCTCAGTATGAGGAAAAAGAAGCTGAAACTAATATATCAAGTGATAATGGTGAAATTACTGATAAAATTTATTGTGGAGAAGCATCATGTGAAGATAATGGCAAGGGTTTTTGCTCCAGTCAAGAAGAGGATAGTGATAGTGCATATTCGTCTTCATGTGAATCAAATGCTGATTGGGAAGAAGAGAGAAATGACAAAAGTGACTGTTCTCATGCAAGTAACAATATGATTTCTGTTCTAAATCTGAAAATGATAATGCATCTCAGTTTTAATGTTATACAAATCAGCTTGGATATGAAGAATTTGAGAATGATTTGTCTTCAAAGTTTGAAGATAAAGGAATGGTTGATCAATTTGATGCTTATGTGTTCGAACATAAAGTTTTGAGTGAAAGATTATTACAAGGTTTCATATTAGATAATGAGGTTGCAGTGTATGGTAATGGTTTTAGTGATGATTCATACTCTATCCATAGAAGTCATCCTAAACACATTAATGAAGGTGATGTATTCATTGATACTATATGTGTGGTAGATGAAGAAGAAAGCAAGTCTTCATATGATTCTAATTTTTCATCATATGCTACAAGTGTTTGTGATAATACAATGGGTAGTGGTTTTAAAGTGTACACTAATGCTTTATATGATGAAGATCCTAATGACGATCAACTTATTTTGGGTCAAGATGTTCAACAAGGATTGTTACATGGAGTTATCAACCCATTTTTTGAAGAACACATGGAAGTTTCGAATTTAGTTGAGAATGATTTTAATAATGATACATTATCCTATTGTTCTAAGAGGTCAGATGATTCTTCTTCCGATCGTGATGGTAAAAGTGTTGATGAGATTGTATCTCATTAGACTTAGAATTAGGTGTTTGATGAGGTTGTTAATAAAATTAGTATGCACCTTGCAATGAGTTTTATGATGAACCTTTTAATGTGAAGACTAATCTATTTGCTAATTGTGAAGAACTATTTGAAGATCCCAGATTAGTTTCAAATTCTAATATTGATGACATATGTGAGTACAAGTCAGAGTGTTCATTTCAGTACAATCTAGCTATGCATAAGGATGCACCCTTTCAAGGTATGTGTGAACCCTTTGCCTAAGTTGAATATGAAGCTTTCATATTCAAAGCTGACATCGTGCATGATTCATTTAATGAAGAGAATCTTTAGTTTTAGTTTGATATTTTTGATTATGTTGGTTAGTACTTTCATAATGAGCAAATGGTTGAAGATGAACCTAGTTTTTATATGCATTGTGAAAGTCAAGGGTTAGATTCAGTTTTGCTGACTGAGTTGATTCAAAATGATAATTTGATTGGTGAAAGTGATAGGATAAGTATTTCTAGTTTACCTCATGCAAGTTTAGATGAGAATCATGTTTATGATAGAGGTAAACAATTGCGAGAAAGTTTGGTGGCCCGACGCCATTGTTTTTATACATAGTAGAGGTAGTTGTTTTTGTTTTCAATAAAGCTGTTCGAGAGAAGTTTTTGAAGTTTTGGGAATGGTCTGCTTCTACCAGAGATCTAAATCCTTGCCATGCCCACAAGGGACATGCATCCCCAGATAGAGCCACTATTGGTGCTCAAAAGTGTAGCTTGAATTTTGAGCACTAGTGAAGAAATCAAGCCCTTTTTAATGCTTTTTGTGTATATGTACCTGATTGTACCTTTGATCCCCAAGAGGTATTTAATGTTTCTAACACCTTGCATTTAGTGTGTCTACTCATTTCATGAAATTAAACTGACATTTTGAGCCATTTCGTGAAGTCCCCTTTCGAGCAATTGTCAATTCTACATTTTCACCCGTGTTAAATAGTGACATGAGGCCTTGTTTGCATCTGAATATCTCGCACCCAGTAATGTGTCATGACCCACCACTTTGGAAGTATCTAGTGTTCATACCTAAGAGCCTATGTTTTGGATTTTTAGTTGGTTCAAATCTATTTGACTAGGTTTTGAATCCCTCAAAGTTGGTAGTTTACTGTTTTCATGTTGATGCACATTGCACATAATTCTAGGAAGCCCTGTTGGATGAGTTGTAATTTTGAGCTAGTTGACCAAAATGCTAAATTTTAATTTGTGTTGCATTTTTGAGGTCAGAGACATGTTATGTTTCAATTTTCAGCTCATGACGAATCCATTTGATCAGTTTTCAAACACGATCCCAAATGCAATTTCTAGCTTTTTACTGATGTCAGCATTTGCAGATTTGTTGGAACCCTTGTTTGTGATGTCATATCTTGAGATCTATGATAAATGAGATCAAATGGATTGTACCACTATGTTATCCTCTGAAAGTTCTTTAAGTGTGCTGATTTTAAAGTCACGATGAATCCATTTGCACACTTTTCCAAGTTCATTCCATTTCCAAAAAACACTTTCTACCATTGTTCCCAATCTGCAAATTCTGAGTAGCTCACTTTGACCACTCACCATTTGCCCCAATTATTTGTCATAAGCCCAAATTGTAGATCCATATTCTCCTCATGATAGTGAATTGATGCCCCAGTTTTCATCTTCCCGAGTGTCAATTTGCCCAATTTTTAAAGCCAAATCCAAACCTAGTTTATTGCTTTCTAACATGATTTACTTGCAAGCAGTTCTGAGAGGTCAACTTTGATAGCGAATATATTTTGACCTCAAATTCTTCATGAGACGATATTAACAAGGTACAAGAGTGTCAAGCAAATAATCAATGTGCCAATTTTTAGAGCCTGATTAGGTGTTTTGGTCAGTCTTTAAGGCCAGTCAAAGGACCTCCTGACACAAAATTGACAGTTTGCAAAAAGATGTAAAATGAGCTTCAAATTTATTTATGTGGTCAAATTTGTTTCAAATCAGTGCAAGAGGGTGAATAAGTCAGTTTCGTAGCTCAGTCATTCAGAAATGAATTTTTTTTAGCTAGACCCACTTTCGGGCCCGACTAATCTTGTCAGACTGATATGATATTTTGAGAAGATGGTCCTCTTGTTCATTTCAACACTGAAAATATCTAACACCCAAATCTCATTCTTTAAAAAAAATCCAAAGAGATGCAGGATACTTTTAATAATCATGGCTTTGAAGTTGAATGTATCTGGGTTCCAATTATAATGGCTAACGAAGATATGCAAAAATGCTTTAGTGTGGACTCAATTACAAGTGAGTTTGTGGGTGGGGCTGAAAGAATGAATTATCAATATTTTTTTATCTCTCTTATTTCTCCTCAAGAGGCTGGATCTGATGGCTTGCCTCATACAAATCAAAGTACAAATCTCAATTTTAATCATATCCCACTGACTGATGATTTCCTCTCGGCTTATGCTTCAGACAATGATTGTCACTTCAAAACTCAACCATCTTTGCAACATAGCGAAATAAATTTACATGTGGGGGTATAGATGGATGGTGGTATAATTGATACACCTTTTCATATGGCCATTTTTGGAGAAGCTATTTATATACTTGATTGGTGTGATAGCATGAGTAATGTAGCATTGGAAAGTTTGATAATTTGCATCAGTGGGATCATAATGAGTTGCTCTAGAATTTCGAGCATGGAAATGTTTATATTAAAGAAAATAGCATATGGGACATGGAACCAAGTCACAGGTTATAAAAGGACCCCATGCTTGGGCTTGGGAATGAGAAAAGAAAATCCACAAGAGAAAAGGAAACATGGGAACATGTGATCAACCATAGCTAGATAAGGGTTAAACCCATGCCAAAAGAAAAAAGTAGGAAGCCACCAGCGTATATAGGAATCCCCACACATTATAAAAGGAGATCAAAGATGCCAATTACCAAAAAAAAGAAGAAGCAACTCACGTAGGGAAGATCTTGTTTTAAAAGGAAAAATTGCAAAGTTTAAAAGATAGCTGCAACTATAAGAGGGCATCCATGTAGGAGCTCGACAGAACTAAAGACCAAGCTGCCAATAAAGAAAGTCAGTAGGCAAGAGTAGTTAGAAATCACACTGTGAAAGGAGATCCAGCCCTACGGTTTTGTGTTGGAGATACACATTTTTTTGTGAATGGAGGAAAGTGAAGTGACATACATAGTGGAAGACTCCATGTTGAATAGGAAGGGGAGCTCGATCCAAAGCCACTATCAAAGGAATAGACCTCATGCACAAGAAAGGGGCATCTAGAGTATCAACACTGGAAACTAGTTTACACATTGAAAATAAGAAACTCGTCTATGCCTCCACACAGTCCCACGTAGGAGCAGAGGAACCCATAGCAAAAGGGGCAATGTCATACTTTTAAGAAAGCCACAAGGATGTATCCAAGGACACTCACACAAATAGAGAACTAGTGCATTTAGTGGAAGAGAAAGCCTATGCCAAATAAGGAGGAGACCAAGTGATAGGGAGTTTGAGGAGTTTGAAAAGGGAGACCCACGTGTTCAAAGATGATGCGCTAAGCAAGAACAAAGGAGCCTCACACCAGCAAACCATGGAAGAAAGAGGATTACTTCCAGAGTTTTTAATCCCACATCAGGTGGATTAGGAAACTTTTACATCTTTAAATACTATTGCACACACTTTGTGTAGTGTCTAAAGATAGTGCCTTTTGAAAGGCAAGCATGCATCATGGGACCATGCTGAGCTGGAGGAAACCTACGCATAATTTTAAACAAAGATGCTACCCAGGATATGTTTAGATCACGACATGTGGACGATCTTGTGGCCATCATTATGTCACTATAGGAAAGTTTTCGAGGAGTTAGTATGGCAAGATAGCAATGCTAAGGTGTCATGATGAAGTGGCAATGATGTGGCATCAGATGGAGTTCACTAGAAAGTGACTTGAATCCAATGGTCGCCATGTCGCCACCAAAAAAATGAAGAAATTTTGACAAGCAACATGGTGACTTGCCAAAAATTTCAAGAATCTAGTGAAGTAAGATGTGGGTCCCACTTCCAATGCAATTAGTCAACTAGTGAATGACATATGGTGAGTAGGTAGTGATGTGTCAAGCAGATTGCACAGATGAACCAGATGGTGACACGTGGCACATTAACGGCTGTCATGATGTCGCCAAAGGAAAGTTGAAGGGAAGATAATAAAGTGACATAGCAACACTGACGTGTCATGCTGAGGTGGCATGATGATGTGGCCTAGCTATACAGGTCTGAGCCAATTGGAAGGTGACACGCGGTGATGGTGGTCAAACAAAGTTTGACTTAGATGGAACTTGTGAGGGAGATTTCAAAAGTTTTTAAAAAATATTTAAAAAAGATTTTTCCTCCAAAATCACGTACATTTCAACATTTTAAAGAATGTTTGATTTATTCATATAGTTTGAACTTTGTAGAAGTTTAAATTTTTGCAAAATGTTCTGAAAGCCATAAACAGAGGCCTAAACTTCAAATAGGCATAATTGGAGCAATTTTTATCCAAAACAACTACTCCAATATACCACCAGAACTAGGAAGATTGGAATATTTTGAATATGAGGTTGGTTTTTGCACAGGTACTCAAAGGTTCATGCTATAAGCCAATTTGTAAAATCTGGAGCATTCTTAGCAGAATGGGCGTTCTCAACCATGGAGCATCAAAATTGGTTAGAGGGTAGATTTGAAGACCTATTGAAGTCTAAATGTGGAGAAAATAAAATTTAAACAATTTTCTTGAATTCTTGAGGTCATATTAAACTAATTAGCTAATTTTTCACTTTTACCTTGAGTTCATTTTGGCATCAAAATCAGTTATGATTTCCAATCAAGTATCTCAGATATTTTGTGGTCTTTGGAGGTCAATTGATGGGGATTTGATTTGCAGTTACAGATAGAAGGTTTTTTAACTTCTCTGGAAAGAATTTTGAGTGGACACATGTAAGTGGCATAATAGATCCAAGAATTCACTTCTTGCTATATCTTTCCTTCTTTCATTCATTATAAGGGTTGGAAAATTTGGAAAGTTTTCTTTGGAATGAAGACATTTAGTAGAACTAGCCCTAGAATTGATGAAGTCTAAATGGAAGATCTGGGATGTGCTGGTTCTAGGCCGTGAAGCTTTTCTTTGGCTATGATACCCCCTTCCCATCCCATCAATTTCTCATTCCCGCCATTTTCTCTCTTGTATGATAGCATTTGTTCATTGTATAGCCTAGTTTATTAGATTCTTTAAGAGTTAATTTCATGCATTTTATGTATTATTTCAAGGAAATCAATACAAGGAACAACAAATGTTTAGTTTCAGTTTGAATCTTGTCTCCTTTCTCAGTTAAACTATGTTTTATGGTATTTGAACAAAGAGCTTAGGTCATATTTGTAGTCCCTTAAGGTTGTATGTTTCTTCATTATTTCTTGTAATTCAAGGAATTATGTAAATGCTTCAGAGATTCAATAGGGTCACAGGTTTATTGAGGAGGATATCAGGTAAGAATGAGATTTAGATCAAACATTGATATCCAATTTACAAGGTAAATGGATAGATCTTGAGTCTTGGCATAAGATATGTGTTCTAAATATCCAAAATGCATGAAGGAGATTCATGAATTGCCCAATGGATGAGGCACCAATCTGTTACAGGATCATAAGTTTGTTGTTCATACCTAATCTTCATCCACTTTCCCCACCCACATAAAATCAAATCAAATTTAGATCATCTTTACATTTTATGTTGAAGAGCTAGAACAGTTTAACCCTCACTTAGCTTGTGCATTCCATAGAGATTTGATTTGCAACTATACTTCTTTGTTACTACATAAGTCATTAGGAGACATAAGGGTTTTCATTTGCAGTAAATAGGTTCTGATCTATGTTTAAATTGCACTAGTACCATACATTAGAACCTCAAGGTTAAACCGCCTAGGTCTTGTAGAGCCTGAAGTGAAGAAGGATCAAGCCTCATAGTTGGCCCAGTTTCTGAAATGATGTGTTGAAGATGGGAGTTAGGTGCCCCTAGATGTGTCATATTCTCATTAGGGTAATTGGATACGGGCAACATTTTCAAACACCAACAAAATTGCCACTCTACTGGGGATGTGCATATAGAAAGAACATAATCTGTAGCATGAAATAAATCAGATATAGTAAATGTATAGCAAGAGCCATTTCTTATTTCCTTGCTGAAGATTCATGTCCCCTAGTTATGCCTTATTCATTGATAGTAGAAGATTAACTGAATTGAATAATTTGTAAGATCAAAATCATTTGGCATTTTCATAAGTTGCTGTCAGAATTTAGAGTTAATGTCAAGGTTCTTTCACGTTGTCAAAGAGTATGAAATTCCTAAGTGTTGTTGAATAAATTTTTCAAATACTAGTTGTAAATTCTGGATCAGCTTGTTACATTTTGCAAGTTTGGTAAATCTTTTCTCACTAAGTGAGTGGTGACTCAAAAAGGAAAATCTTTGTACCAGTGCTTCATGAATGTGAAGGTATTTTGAGGGATACAATAGTTGGAATGTAGATTTGAAGTATTTATCTCAAGATTCTTGACAATGGGTGAAAGATTCGTATGAGATGCATTGCAAAGTTACTAAATCCAGATAAGATTTGAATCTGCTACTATTTGTAGCATTGAAGTAGTTGCAAGCATCTATATTAAAAGGTATTCTCCACTTTCATGTTTTTTCATTTCCATGAAAGTAAGTTTTGCAAAAGATTCTCCATCAAATGGTTTCCAACATTAATAGGAGAATAGTTTAACACATATCAACATACTTTGTGAAAGGTAGATTCAACAAAAGTATTTGTACATTTTGAAGTATGTTTGAAGTTGAAATGGGTACAAAGAATTCCAGATCTACTGCAATTAATAAATTCTTAGAGTATTTGTGATTTATAAGTTTCAAGTCTAAAGAATGTCGAGTTTCTTTTCATCAAGTATGCAGCCGGTTAGTGAAAGTTTTAGATCTATTTCTACCAAGCGGTATATGCCATTAAATTTTAATGGTATTCATGGTTTCCTAAATACTGTTCCTTATAACCTCATAAAGTATTTACCTAAGTTTGGTGGCAACCATGGAAGGTCAACTAACCATCATGTTCAGTTATTTAGTGACTTGGTTGGTGATTTTGAAATTGCTCATGAAGATGTTCAGATGAAGTTGTTTGTTCAGACTTTAGAAGATGATGCTAGGGACAATTTTTCATTTTTACCAGCGTGTTCAATTTCATCTTGGGATGAATTAACTTTAGCCTTCATGAAGCAGTTTGGGGAAATAATAAGTATATCCGATTATTTTGATAAGTTTTTGAATATCCAAGCTGAGAATAGTGAGTTAGTTCCTGAATTGAATATCATATTTGCAAAAGTGTTGAATGACATTCCTAAAAATCATAAGCTAGATGATCAAGTGTGTCTAGTCATTTATCTTGGTGCATTTGATAAAAAGATGAGCTACCTACTAATAGATAAGGAACCTGAAACTTTGCATCAGGCATTCATGATGGATATGGAGATTGAAAATAACATGAAATATGGATTGAATAAGAGTCAGTTCTCTCGGAATTTTTGCCAACAAAATGAGGCACAAAAGAAAAATCAATGCCATGTATAATGTTCAAATTCAGATCAGCAAGTCAGTACCCATCTTGTAGTAGATGGTTTGGTTGAAAATTCAGAACTAAGGACATGTGAAGATAAAATTTCTTTTTTGCAAAAAGGAAATGATTCCATTCTTGCTAAATGTAATCCACATGTTTGCAGTATTACATCAGTAGAAGATTAAGTTAGTTCACTTGATGAAGTATACAAACAAGATGTAAGTTCAACTAGTCCTTCTTCTATTGGTGATTTGCTTCATGATGAAATCATATCGAATCAGGAAGAGGAAAGATACTCATCTTAATATGAGGACAAAGAAGGTAAAACTGATATGTCAAGTGACAATGGTGAAATTGCTGATCCAACGTATCGTGGAGAAGCCTCATGCGAAGATAATGGCGAGGGTTATTGCTCTAGTCAAGAAGAGGACAATGGTAGTGCATATTCATCTTCATGTGAATCAGATGTTGATTGGGAATATGAGAGAAATGATGAAAGTGATTGTTCTCATGTAAGCAATAGTATGATTTCTTGTTCTAAATCTAAAAATGATAATGCATCTCAGTTTTTATGTTATACAAATCAGCTTGGATATGAAGAATTTGAGAATGATTTTTCTTCAATGTTTGAAGAGAAATGAATGGTTGATCAATTTGATGCTAATGTGTTCAAACATAAAGTTTTGAGTGAAAGATTATTACAAGGTTTCATGTTAGACAATGAGGTTGGAGCATATGGTAATGGTTTTAGTGATGATTCATGCTCTATCCGTAGAAGTCATCCTAAACATGGTAATGGAGGTGATGTATTCATTGATACTATATGTGTGGTAGATGAAGAAGAAAGCAAGTATTCATATGATTCTGATTTTTTATCATATGCTGCAAGTGTTTGTGATAATACAATGGGTAGTGGTTTTAAAGTGTACACTAATGCTTTATATGATGAAGATCCTGATGATGATCAACTTATGTTTTGTCAAGATATTCAACAAGGTTCGTTACATGGAATTATCAACCCATTGTTCGAAGAACACATGGAAGTTTTAGATTTAGTTGAGAATGATTTTAATAATGATACATTATCCTAGTATTGTAACAGGTCAGATGATTCTTCTTTCGATCGTGATGGTAAAAGTGTTGATGAGATTGAGAATAAGGTGTTTGATGAGGTTGTTAATAAAAATTAGTATGCAACTTGCAATGAGTTTTATGATGAACCTTCTAATGCAAAGACTAATATGTTTGTTGATTGTGAAGAACTATTTGAAGATCCCAGATTAGTTTCAAATTTTGATATTGATGACATATGTGAGTACAAGTCAGAGTGTTCATTTAAGTACAATCTAGCTATGCATATGGATACACACTTTCAAGGTATGTGTGATTCCTTTCCCCATGTTGAATATGAAGCTTTCATATTCAAAGCTGATAGCATGCATGATTCATTTGATGAAGAGAATATTTAGTTTTAGTTTGATATTTTTGAGTATGATGGTTAGTACTTTCATAATGAGTAAATGGTTGAAGATGAACCTCATTTTTATATGCATTGTGAAAGTCAAGGTTTAGATTCAGTTTTGCTAGCTAAGTTGATTCAAAATGATAATTTGATTGGTGAAACTAATAGGATAAGTATTTCTATTTTACCTCATGCAAGTTTAGATGAGAATCATGTTTATGATAGAGGTAAAAAATTGTGAAAAAGTTTAGTGGCCCGGCGCCATTGTTTGTACATAATAGAGGTATTTGTTTTTGTTTTCAATAAAGCTGTTCAAGAGAAGTTTTTGAAGTTTTAGGAATGGTATGATTCTACTAGAGATCTGAATCCTTGCCATGCCGGCAAGGGACATGCATCCCTAGACAGAGCCACTATTGGTGCTCAAGATTGTAGCCCAATTTTTGAGTACTATTGAAGAAATCAAGCCCTTTGTAATGCTTTTCATGTTTATGTACCCGACTGTACCTTTGAGCCGCAAGAGGTGTTTAATATTTCTAACATGTTGCATTTAGTGCATCTACTCATTTCATGAAGTTAAACTAACATTTCAAGCCATTTCATGAAGTGCTATTTTGAGCACTTACCAATTCTACATTTTCACCTGTGTCAAACAACAACATGCCTTGTTTGCATCTGAATATCTTGCACCCAGTAATGTGTCATGACCTGCCGCTTTGGGAGTATCTAGTGTCCATACTTGAGAGCCTATGTTTTAGATTTTGAGTTGTTTCAAATCTGTTTGACTAGGTTTTGAATCCCTCAAAGTTGGTATTTTACTATTTTCATGTTGATGCACATTGCACATAATTCTGGGAAGCCCTGTTGGATGAGTTGTAATTTTGAACCAGTTGACCAAAATCCTAAATTTTATTTTGTATTGCATTTTAGAGGTCAGAGACATGTTATGTTTCAATTTTCAGCTCATGACGAATCCATTTGATTTATTTTCAAACACGATTCCAAATGTAATTTCTAGCTTTTTACTGGTGTTAGCATTTGTAGATTTGTCAGAACCCCTGTTCATGATGTCATATCTTGAGATCCATGATAAATGAGATGAAATGGATTGTACCACTATGTTGTCCTCTAAAAATTCTTTAAGTGTGTCAATTTTCAAGTCACGACGAATCCATTTGCACACTTTTCTAGGTTAATTTCATTTCCAAAAAACACTTTCTACCATTGTTCCCAATCTGCAAATTCTGAGTAACTCACTTTGACCGCTCGCCACTTGTGCCCAATTATTTATCATGAGCCCAAATCATAGATCCATATTCTCCTCATGATAGTGAATTGATACCCTAGTTTTCATCTTCCCAAGTGTCAATTTGCCCAGTTTTTAAAGCCAAATCCAAACCCAGTTTATTGCTTTCTAACATGATTTACTTGCAGGCAATTTTGAGAGGTCAACTTTGATAGCGAATATCTTTTGGCCTCAAAATTTTCATGAGATGAGATTTGACAGGGTGCAAGAGTGTAAAACAACAAATCAATGTGCCAATTTTTAGAACCTGATCAGGTTTTCTAGTTAGTTTTGAAGGCCAGTCAAAGGACCTCCTGATGCAAAATTGATAGTTTGCAAAAAGATGTAAAATGAGCTTCAAATTTATTTCCATGGTCGAATTTGTTTCAAATTAGTGCCGAAGGGTGAATAAGTCAGTTTCACAGCTCAGTCGTTTGGAAACAAAATTTTTTTAGCCGGACCCACTTTCGGGCCTAACTAATCTTGTTAGACTGATATGATATTTGGAGAAGATGGTCCTCCTGTTCATTTAAACACTGAAAATATCTAACACCCAAATCTCATTCTTTAAAAAAAATATCCGAAGAGATGCAGGATACTTTTAATAATCGTGGCTTTGAAGTTGAATGTGTCTGGGTTCCAATTATAATGGCTAACGAAGATAGGCAACATTTCTTTAGTGTGGACTCAATTACAAGTGAGTTTGTGGGTGGGGCTAAAAGAATGAATTATCAATATTTTCCTATGTCTCTTCATTCTCCTCAAGAGGTAGGATCTGATGGCTTGCGTCATACCAATCAAAATACAAATCTCAATTTCAGTCATATCCAACTGACTGATGATTTTCTCCTAACTTATGCTTCAAACAATGATTGTCACTTCAAAACTCAACCATCTTTGCAGCATAGTAGAATACATTCACATGTGGGAGTATAGATGGATGGTGCTATAATTGATACACCTTTTCATATGGCCATTTTTGAAGAAGCTATTTATATACTTGATTGTGTGATAGCATGAGTAATGTTGCATTGGTAAGTTTGATAATTTGCATCAGTGGGATTGTTTGAGTTGCTCCAAAATTTGAAGCATGGCAATGTTTATATCAAAGCAATCAGCGTATACGACATGGAACCAAGTTGCAAGTTATAAAAGGACCCCATGCTTGGGCTTGTGAATGAGAAAAGAGAATCTGCAGGAGCAAAGGAAATAGGGGAACACGTGATCAGTCGCAGCTAGATAAGGATTAAACCCATGCCAAAAGAAAAAAGTAGGAAGCCACCAGCATATATAGGAGCCCCCATGCATTATAATATGAGATCAAAGATGCCAATTACCAAAAAAAAAATGAAGCAACTCACGTAGGGCAGAGCTTGTTTTAAAAGGAAAAAATGCAAAGTTTAAAAGATAGCTGTAGCTATAACAGAGCATCCATGTAGGAGCTGGGTAGAAGCAAAGGCCAAGCCGCCAATGAAGAGAGTTAGCAGGTAAGAGTAGTTAGAAACCACGCCATGAAAGGAGGTCCAGCCCTATGGTTTTGCATTGGAAATCCATGTTTTGCAGCGAATAGAGGAAAGTGAACCGACATACATAGTGGAAGACTCCACATTGAATAGGAAGGGAAGCTTGACCCAAAGCCACTGTCAAAGGAACAAACCTCACGCACAAGCAAGGGGCATCCAAAGTATCAACATCAAAAACTAGATCACACATTGAAAATAAGAAAGCGGCCTATTCCTCCACATAGTCCCACGTAGGAGGTAAGGAACCCATAGCAAAAGGGGCAATGTCATGCTTTTAAGAAAGCCATAGGGATGTGTCGAGAGATGCTCATGCAAATAGAGAACTAGCGCATTGAGTGGAAGAGAAAGCCTATGCCAAATAAGTAGGAGACCAAGTGACAGGGAGTTTGACGAGTTTGAAAAGGGAGACCCACATGTTCAAAAGCCTTGTGCTAAGGAAGAATAAATGAGCCTCACGCCAGAAAACCATGGAAGAAAGAGGAATGCTTCTAGAGTTTTTAATCCCATATCAGGTGGGTTAGGAAACTTTTACATCTTTAAATACTCTTGCACACACTTTGTGTAGTGTTTAAAGACAATGCCTTTTGAAAGGCAAGCATGCATCATGGGCCCATGCTAAGTTGGAGGTGACCTCCACATAATTTTAAACAAAGATGCTACCTTGATGACATGGTGCCAAAAAACTAGGATGTGTTCAGATCACAACACATGGATGATCCTATGGCTGTCATTACGTTGCTATATGAAAGTTGTAGGGGAGTTAGTATGGCAAGATAGCGATGTTGAGGTGGTGTGATGAAGTGGAAATGATGTGGTATTAGATGGAATTTGCTAGAAAGTGATCAGAATTTGGTGGTCACCATGTCGCCACCAGAAAAATGAAGAAATTCTAGCAAGCGACATGGCAACTTGCCAAAAATTTCAAGAATCTGGCGAAGTAAGATTTGGGTCTCACTTCTAATGCAATCAGTGAACCAGTGAATGACATGTGGCAAGCAGGTAGTGACATGGCAAGAAGATTGCATAGATGAACTAGATGGTGACACGTGGCACATTTGACAACCGTCATGATGTGGCCAAAGGAAAGTTGTAGGGAAGATAACAAAGTGACATAGCAACACCGACGTGTTGTGCTGAGGTGGCATGATGATGTGGCCCAGCTGTACAGGCCTGAGCCAATCAAAAGATGACATGTGGCGATGATGGTTAAGCCAAGTTTGACCCAGATGGAACTTGTGAGGGAAATTTCAAAAGTTTTAAAAAATTATTTTATAAAAAGATTTTTCCTCCAAAATCATGTATAGGTTAACATTTCAAATAATGTTTGATTTATTCATATAGTTTGAACTTTGTAGAAGTTTAAATTTTTGCACAATGTTGTGAAAGCCATGAACAAAGGCCTAAACTTCAAACAGGCATAACTGGAGCAGTTTTTATTCAAAATAGATGCTCCAATATACCATTAGAACTGGGAAGATCTGAATTTTTTGAATATGAGGTCAGTTTTTTGTACAAGTGCCCATAGGTTCACGCTATAAGCCAATTTGTAAAATCTGGGGCATTTTCAGCAAAATAGGTGTTTTTCACCATGGAGCATTAGAATTGGTTAGAGGGCAGATTTGAAGACTTGTTGAAGTCTGAATGTGGAGAAAATTGACTTTAAACAGTTTTCTTGCATTCTTGAGGTCATATTAAACTAATTTTTCACTTTTACCTTGAGTTCATTTTGGCATCAAAATAAGTTATGATTTCCAATCAAGTATCTTAGATATTTTGTGTTCTTTGGAGGCCAATTGATGGGGATTTGATTTCCAGTTATAGAGAGAAGGTAGAGAGAAGATTTTTTAACTTCTTGGGAAAGAATTCTGAGTAGACACATGTTAGTGGCATAACAGATCCAAGAATTCACTTGTGGCTATATCTTTCCTTCTTTCATTCATTATAAGGGTTGGAAAATTTGGAAAGTTTTCTCTGGAATGAAAACATTTAGTAGAACTGGCCCTGGAATTGATGAAGTTTGAATGGAAGATCTGGGATGTACTGGTTCCAAGCCATGAAGCTTTGCTTTGGCTGTGATACCCCCTTCCCATCCCATTAGTTTCTCATTCCTGCCATTTTCTCTCTTGTATGACAACATTTTTTTATTGTATAGCCTAGTTTATTAGGTTCTTTATGAGTTAATTTCATGCATTTTATGTATTATTTCAAGGAAATCAATACAAGGAACAAAAAATGTTTAGTTTCAGTTTGAATCTTGTCTCCTTTCTTAGTTGAGCTGTGATGTTTTATGGTCTTTG
The DNA here is from genome assembly GCA_028749045.1 of Cupressus sempervirens. NCBI lineage: Eukaryota > Viridiplantae > Streptophyta > Pinopsida > Cupressales > Cupressaceae > Cupressus > Cupressus sempervirens. The sequence continues at coordinate 566,448,194 of CM053783.1, read as the reverse complement.
AACAAAGAGCTTAGATCATATTTGTAGTCCCTTAAGGTTGTATGTTGCTTCATTATTGCTTGTAATTCAAGGAATTATGTAAATGCTTCAGAGATTCAATAGGGTCAGGTTTATTGAGGAGGATATTAGGTAAGAATGAGATTTAGATCAAACATTGATATCCAATTTACAAGGTAAATGGATAGATCTTGAGTCTTGGCATAAGATATGTGTTCTAGATATCCAAAATGCATGAAGGAGATTCATGAATTGCCCAATGGATGAGGCACTAATTTGTTATAGGATCATAAGTTTGTTGTTCATACCTAGTCTTCATCCACTTTCCCCACCCACATAAAATCAAATCAAATTCAATTCATCTTTACATTTTATGTTGAAGAGCTAGAACAGTTTAACCCTCACTTAGCTTGTGTATTCCATAGAGTTGTAATTTGCTACTGCACTCCTTTGTTACTACATAAGTCATTAGGAGACATAAGGGTTTTCATCTATAGTAAATAGGTTCATATCTATGTTTAAATTGCACTTGTACCATATATCAGAACCTCAAGGTTAACCCACCTAGGTCTTGCAGAGCTTTAAGTGAAGAAGGGTCAAGCCTTATAGTTGGCCTAGTGTCTAAAATGATGTGTTGAGGATGGGAGTTAGGTGCCCCTAGATGTGTCATATTCTCATCGGGGTAATTGGAAATAGGTAATGTTTTCAAACACCAACAGATAGGACATAGTGATCTTCATATTTCAATGGATTCTTGTATTTCTTATGTTGATCATCCAATTTTCTTCCACAAGGCTTGGTATTTTTTGATGAATAAGGATGGTATGATAGTTTAGATGGTTGGGTGGAAGAATATTTGTCAAGAATAAGTCTCATTTTTTTATTGTGAAGTATAATGGGAGAAGTAGGAGATGGAGGAACATAAGGTCCCAATATAGAAGGAATGTATGAAGGCTTCAACTTTGATGGATAAGGAGAAAGGATGGATTTGGAAGATGCAAAGGGATAGTGATTAGGGATATCAACATCTTTAGAGTGAGTAACATGACCAAGCGCATAAATAGACTCATGTGTGGAGCATTTCAAGCTTGAGAACAATTTTTAAGTGGATATGGAGAATTGGAACAAGAGGGGATACTTTAATCTTGACAAGTTTCTTTGGATAACATAGGCATAGTGAGTTTTTCATGATTTTCAACCAACTCAAGGGAAATTGTGGAAGTGGTATCATCATTATACTTAGGAGGTCGGTAAGACATAAATAGGGAAAGGTGACATATTGAAGGAGATGAAAGAGTGCTTGATCTTGATCTTTGGATATTTATAGCTTTATCTTTTTGAGAGTCCTCTTGACATGGAGCCACTCCCAAGGACAAGGGAGAATATGAGGTTTTCATAATAGGCTCTTGAAGAGGTAATGGAGGATTAGCTAAAGTGGGCATAGCAACATAACATTGCATGAAGGTTGAGGATCTTTAGTCTTAATAGCATGGAAAATGTTTCCATCCAAGTGAAAGTTAGCTTGAGTTTCTTTTAGAGGTAGCCCTTGAGGGTACATATAGTCATTGTGAAAAGCATTAGGTTCTTTGTTTGATAGAGGCATGTTAGAAAGCTTTGAAGTTTTAGAAGATTTATGAATGTTGGAAATTTTGGAGGTGTAAAGAAGGCCATAAGAAGACATAGGCTCATAAATACAATCTTTCTCAAGAGAAGTATCCTCATCACACGAGTCTATAGAGTTTGAAATATCAACTACCTTTTCATCAACTAGATCTTGAATTTTATGTTTCAATGCCATGCAATCTAAAGTACTATGGTTATTGCATTGATGGTAGGCACAATAGGGTTCAAATAATGTCAATGTATATGATAAAGATTTAGGCAATGTGATGAGCTTATTATCAAGTAGTGTTTGCAAAATGACATCATAGGAATCTTCCAAAGGAGTGAAAGTCTCTTAAAATATTTGCATTCCATAGTGGTAGAGAGAAATTCAAGCATGTAGGAGACTAGAAGAAGCTAATAAGGTGACACAAGATAACTTGATGTCCAAATTAGAGAGGTAGAGTTTTCACTTTCCAAGATAGGCAGTAATGAAAGACTGACTTGTTAAGAAAAGTGTCCAAGCAACTTACAACATTAGTGACTCAATTCAAGAGCTAGGAAAGAAGCAAAATAGCCAAATAGATAGAGAAAGTGGGGTGAAAAGTGAACAATTTTCCCAACCCAAGAGTGTAGTGAAGAAATCAAGGTAGCATTTTCAGCCAAAAAGAAGGTCCTATTATGTTGAAATAGACTAAGAAGGTGAAAAACACCAATAGTGGTAGACCAAAGAGACACTTTAAGAAAGTTCAAGCACTAGTAAGAAACAGAAAAATGTTTCAAAACTTGATGTTTTGACTTGCTTGACAAATTTTGACAATAGTTGATAGCATAGAAATTTTGATGTTCAAAAGTACGATGTGACACATGTAGTATTCTTCAAATAATCAAGCAAGGGACAAAGAAACCTTCCATGATACAAGCATATATGAGGTCTCAAAAGGAAATCCCTAGAACTATCGTATGTGTATGTTCAAATATTTTCCATGGGTCTAGCACAAACAAAGACACATCAAGCATATTCTACCTAAAGGACACAACTTATTACTCAATACCTTGTACCCCAACTTGATGCTCCCTTGCCTCACACAATGTGGTTGCCCATAATAGATATTGGTTTTGTCATAGATTGACTTTTCTTCTCAGCTTCAATCAAGATCATCTTAAAATTGGTAATTTCAAGCTCATGCTTTCAAATCTTATTCTCCTTTTTAAGTTTAGAAACTGCATCACTATCCTTGATCTTGTCTTTTGACACTTTCTCAAATTTGATAGATTCAATCTTATTTTTCAACTTCTGAATGTAGTATTTTTCCTCTTTATATTTGTCCTTTAGATTATTTCTTTCTTCTATAATTACATCTCAAGAGATTATTCTAGATTCTTTTGTAATTGATTTGTATCCATAGTGATCTTACTCATGCTACTAGGCCTCCTCTGAGTAACTGTGCTCTGATGCTAATTGTTAGAAATAGGAAATACTTAGAGGGGGAGGGAGGGGGGAGGTGAATCAATATTTCACAATTTTTTCCCCAACCATGGATATATTTAAAAATCTTAAAACATTCACATGTGATTAAATTGAAAAGTAAACATAACAGTAACACAATGCAACTCATTAAACCATTAGTATTTAACTTGGGAAACCTTGGCCAAGAGAAAACCATGATGGGGATGGTACCCACAAGATTATCCACAAATCAAAGTATCTTGTGAAAGATATTGACCATGTTAGGATTCTATTACATATGTGTACTATATTTGTCCTTGTTAGAGGACTAGGCCTTGTTAGAAGCCTCAACTCTATTAGGAGTTGGTATTACAATTACAAATGTAGCAAGATGAGCCCATTGCTCAAACATGCACATACAATAAAATTTTGTACACAAAAGGTATAGACACAAACCTTTTAACGATATTGATATCTTCAATATTTAATTTATCCTTTGTACTCTTTGTGCACAACTTTGTATATACTACCTTTTTTATGCTCTAACATAAATTTTGCATCACAAAACAATAGCATTCAATGTCCAAAGGCATCACACAACTTCACATATACAAATCTTTCCTTTATACCCTTTTTATTTGTCTTGTTAGCCTTCAAGTCTTCACACATGTCCCAAAATAAAAAATTGACTTTTGCTTACTAGGGGGGTTACCATTTAGGAGGTCATCCCTAATTAGTGAAGTAATTATTTTGGTGAACCAAAATAATTCCTTAACACAATTAATTATTTACTTCACGTTGTATTGTTCTACTTGTGCAGACCTATATCTAGTAAATCATTAATATCTTTGTTTGTACAACTTGTTATGGCATGTGGACTCAGATGTAGAATCTTCACACTCTTCTCTATCTTTCCTTAAGTGTGTGTGTGGCAATATGTTGCAGGGAAGTGTGCCAATCAAAATACTTATACTATACATAGTCTACCTTAGTGATACTTAGACAATTTTCTAAGTCTTCAAACCAAAACTTTGTCTTCACAACTTGTTGACTCAATATAGATGATATGTTGTCATAAATGACAACCTCAATGTGTTTCCATACTCACCTTTTAGCCAAATTCCCAACAGTATTGGTATGATTTGTGATCCATTGGTCATGTTTGTTTGGATCACAAGTGGTTTGCGTGAAAAAATGAACCTTGATTTTGGTCATGGAGATGCCATCTTGGAAGCTAGAAGTCCATTTTACACACATGTATAAGGACTGGGATGATATTTTGAACTAGTTAATGAAGACTGCGATTGTATTTGGTGGGTATTCAATTGTATTGTGATTACCAACAAGTCATTGTTTACCTTGCATAGTATCTACATTTTCTTAATAGTTAATGGTATTCACATGAGGATGTTTGGATTGTATTTTGTAACATTTTGAGAGAAAGAGATAGGAATCCTTGTTGAATTTAATAACTTGTTAGGATTATTGTTCATTTTTACCAATAAGCCTATAATTAGGGTTTTACCATATAATGGGCTATCTCTCTTGATTGGACTGATAAAAAATAGAGAGCTTATGCAAGAATAGAGGTACTCCAATGTACCATAAAGCTCTATACACAAATATCTTGCCACTTTCCATACCCAAGAAGGATTTAACCTATTAGATTAAGCATCATTATGTGACTAACCTATTTCAAGAGTAAAAGTATGTTGCAATAGTGATTGGATGGTACACTAGTACATTAGGCCTCCATTTTTGACAACAGGTCAATTTGGCTTGTCAAATCCACTTTTTTTAATATGATCCTAACAAGGTTGAACTTTTGACCAAAATTAAGTTTGTTTGCCAAAATTTTGACAAAACTTAAGGTTTTCATTGAAATTTTGACAAGACTTAAGTTTATTGTCAAAATTTTGACATTGGTGGGATATAAAGAAAAAAAAACAATAATCTCATTTTGTATCTGTTGGATTCCAAGTGTGTGGGAGGGGTTTTGTAATGCATTGTATTCAAGCAAGGAAAAGTGTAGTGTCACTCAGGTAAGATATCAATGCTCACTTCATTTTGGAGAATAGGAGGGAAACAAAAAGTAAATAAATTTTGATTGAATGATTTCCTGCATTTAGATGATATAGTTTTCATTTTTATGGCTCAAAGCCCTTTAGTTTATTTTTGAGCCAACATGAATATCTTTGTGTTATTGGAGTAGAAATTCATTTCCATCTTCACCTATCAGTATATCTTCGAGTTGACAAATCCCATGTTCAGTGCCCTAGTCACAACATACACATGATCTAAGGAGTTGCATAATCCTTTTCATAGAATGTGTCTCACAAGAAAATCATCTTGGTAGATACCGAGCCCTGACAAAGGAGAATTATAGAGGAGGCACTGAAAACACTCAATGAACAACCAATATGAGTATTCTAGAGGAGGTACTAAATTTTTTTGTCATGTGGTTTAGTAGTAGATTTTTTCAACAATGAAGGGGTCAACTTCATAACAAAACACCTCTAGTAGGATCTTTTTAACCTTACTATACTTTTCCTCACATGTTTCACATCTTTCTACATTAGGGTATTTTTTTTAATCAAGAATTGCATCAACATATTGTAAAACATTGAAGGGGTTGACTTCATAACCCATGGGAGGCATCCATTGAACCCTTGGTTCAACTACCTCCATACAAGTTATATCTCTCTCAACCATTAGACACATGGTCTCTACACACTTCTTAATAATATTCTTCGTATCCTTACTTGTTTCATCTTTTCCTAAAAACCTTGGAATATTTTAAATAAATCACTACCAATCATCTTGCTATCTTGCATTTTGTAGTATTTTGTGATTAATTCATTAGTAGGAATGTCTTCTCTCCATGCATGAGGATACATATTGGGAAACTTATAAATTATATGAAAAAACAAGTGAAGTGTCAAAGAACCAAATCTGAAGACTTGTGACTTTTCTTAGAATAGGTGTACACTACTTGGCACTGATACTCCTTTATTTGATGTAATATTCTTCTCTTTTTTTCTTTATGTACCTTCTCATTTCCATCATTAGTGTCATTTACAAATGTCTTATTAATATTCCTATAGTTTGTCAAATTAATACTATTATGCCTTCTTGCATTATATTTATTCCTTCTAACATTAGGCATTATTCTATTGCTCACAAATCCATGAAATCTATAATATATAGTTTTATGTCCTAAATCATTACACTTGTAACGTGTAAAAATTGAAATTCCATACCTTGGTCCATTGTGATTTACTTGTGATTTATAATATCTATAAATGTGTACACAACAAAAATTGTCCAATTACATAACAAAACTAACAACACTTTATAAATTGGAATAAATATGTACACAACTTGATGAAAAATAACTACAATCTATACAAAAAATAGTTAACTACTTTATCTAATTCATATTTACATTAATCTTGCTCCATACATCAAGAAAAGTGTGAACAACAACAAGAATGTAGCAAATTTGTTGGTAAAACTCAGTTTTTAAAATTCAATTTTGCAAAAACTTGTTCCCAACTTGTAAAATTGCCTTTGAAAAGGCTTAAATAGGATTTTAAATATCATTACCACCTCAAAAAAGGTAAAACTATGTTACATTTCAAATATCTTACCCATTTCTCCAAGGTTGCACAAAGTTGTTGTAATGCCCCGCCAAGGGATCCAAAGAATTATACTAAGTTTGCCAAACAATTTTTTTTTTAAACATGAAAGTAAAACCATACACAACACTTGTGGAAGCAATAGAAACAATACATAACATAACATAACAGATTACATTCTTTAGAGATCCCTTAACGTTGAATCACATCTAATCTTAACCATTCATCTAACATCACATCCTTATGAAATAACAATAATACGTCCAACATTCAAGTGTCTTTTATGTAATTACATTTCAGATTGCTCAATCATCCACTATACATGTTACAAGGTATGAAAAGCATAAAAGAATAAACATCCATGTAAATAAAGTACATCATCATCCAATATTAATCCATGATGCAATTAAAAGTAAATGAAACCACATATCATACATGATACATCATCATCATAAAGATATAAACACCCATCATAAAAGATAACCATATATCACAAACATAAATAACTAAGTGCACGGTTCCTCCCAACCGTAAATAGCATCATTAGACCATCATGGATCCTAGTCATCCCTCCGTGCGTAACATTCCAAAGCACCGAAGAGATCATCGGTATTAACATAGTAGGAATGTCACTCCTAAAAACATCCTACTAACATGCAAAGGAAAGCATAGGATACCATCATCTAACATATGCAAACCATCAATACAAGAAACATACCAATAAATACATCCATCATAAGGTATATCATCTATCATAATGCTCCAAGAACAGAATGAAGATAAATACCAACCAATAATACTCCAACCACGGTGTCTCAAACGGATCTCAAATGATAAGAGTGATAAAACACTACCACCCGACCGCGTGGTACCTAAGTGGTCCACTCCCACCGTGCTGAGGAGATAATCTCAAGTCCCAAACAGGATATCAAAACCACAAAGCATAAATCTCTATGAGTCCAGGAATCCTAAAAGTATACTAACTCAAAGGTTCCATCACACAAAACTGACATCTAATTCCCAGAGGCACATAATGACATGTAGGAAACCTACTCTGCAAGTGGAAAAGTGTCATCGCATTTATCTCGTACAAGTTACCCTGGCAGTTAGCTAAACTCCACGGGTCCATACAAATCTCATGCGGCCACTAGTTTTCTCTCATACTGACGAGGCATACTATGGAATGCACGGTCGCAACCATGCGTCTCACTACTCCCATCCTAGCCTGTACAAGCACTCAAGGCATGGGCGAGAACCAAAACAATTATCTTTTTAGGTTCATTTAATCCCCAACTAGTGTGTAAATGTTATCACTTATTAACCAAACTTACAATGAGTTACCCTAGCAACCACTTAGGGCCCCGGCCCCCATTGCAAGCCACTTCCCGACACTACAAGTAGATTACCTACCCTAATGCTCATGGAATCATAAATCACCACAGTCCTGTATAAGCGACTGTAAAGAAAATCCAAAAGATAATCCATAAAAAGAATCATCAAATATCTGCAAAATATCCATAATAAGAATCATCAAATCTCCAAGATAAGAATCATCAAATCTCCATGAGCATCTGGAAAAACATCCATAGAAAATCATGAGCACAACAGTTCTCTATTGGCAACTGAAGGCATCACTGATAATCATAAGTATCCATTGGTTCTCAATAACCAAAATAAATCATCACATCCATTGGTTCTCAACAAGTAACCAAGAATATCTCAAATCATACTGATCGAAGACTCCAAAATGGTTGAGTCAAAACATGTCACAACATGACATCATCAAGAAATAAATCCACATTTCAGTCCCATCATGGTGACTAAAAAATAATCCAAGGATAATTGATCGATGACTCAAAAATGATTAGCTCAGGTATCTCAGATACATATACATCTCAGCTTCACACATGAAGACTGATGAGCAAATACAAACATTTCATAGAGCATACGATCACATAACCATGGTTGGGCTTATAAAGATTGAGACCAAATAAGATCAACATGCCAACACATCTCATAACCCCCGAGCCTCTGGTAACAACCTAGGACTAGTCATCGCTAGTTAACCCAAAACCCAAAACAAGAAGCATATAGAATACACGATGCAAACACATGTTTTGGTTTTGCTATCATCTCATAATTGAATAATGTGTAGAGTTTCATTTTCCATTTTTATGTGTAGAAGTTTCAGTTTTCCATTTTCAAGAATACTACAAATGTTTAAGTTTCATCATTTGACCTACAAGTCAACCCATTTGTTCCCCCGATAACATTATCCTTCCATTATTAAGAATTACATTCTAAGAATAACTTAAGGATAATTACTAAATCAATTGCTTTATTTGCTAAGATCCATATTACCAATTTGAATAACTCTTCCTTAATGTTATTTCTACATTTCAACATTATCAAAGGATCATTATTCTTTTATAAAAGAACCAATTATCAATCCTCGAATAAGAAGAATTATAACTTAATTAAAATGATCAACTTGATCAATCAATTAACATAGGTACACAATCCATGACCTATTAACATCTAATAGTTTCCAATTCAATATTACTCAGTCTCACCATTAAAACATCTAAGGTCATTATTCAAGTCATGAGAGTACGACTTATTAATTCTGATATCAATATTTCTACAATCTCATTAAAAGAATTATATCAATTAAATCTCTACTACATAACTTAATTATTAATTAAATCCAATTAGCTCTAGTTAATTGATTTAATTAATGATTTCACAACCAAACCATCAACCCAATGAGTATTAGTTGACTAACAATAGTTTGTACATCAAAGTCAACTTCAATCCAATACACAAATATTAATATTTTAATAATAATAATAATATTAACAAGTTATTTTATAAATCTTATCCATAATGACTATATTCATCTTTCTTAACAATTTCGTATTAATGATAATCATTTCAAATTAAAACTCTATCGCATAATATAATTATATTGACAACTCAATGAATATCAATTGATTAAAATCAATTATAATCCACTCCAAAAATTATTATCTTTTACAAAACTTCAATCAATAAATAATTTTTACTAGATTAACTCTAATCAAATTTGTTGATATCTATTTAATCCATTATTTATTAATAGTTTGCTAGTCCTTACAAACATTAATAAATAATAACACCTCAAACTATAAATACTTGATCTATAGAATCCTTCCATAAACTCATTAGTTAATATTTGACTAACTCTTAACTCTATTAAAGTATTCAAACGTATTAACCAATAACATAATAATTCAGTCTTAATCCAATATCATTCAGAATTTCTAAATTTAAATCAACATAATATAAATTATCATCTTACAATTATTTAATCAAAATCAACCATTAGACTCCATTTTCTAATTGTTCTAATAATATTTTGTCCATATAAAGATCCCTATCACAAACCAATAAGACTCATTGTAGATTTTAACATGAATAATCTTCAAATTCTTAGCATTATCATCTTCATTAAACAACTCTAAAATTGTTTAATAGTATTCAATATACATTATAAAAAGTCCACTATATAAACTATATTCAAAAATCTTTTTTCTTTTAATCCATTTACTTAGATTGACTAATAATTATTTACACTTCTTCTACTATTTACTAATCTTAATTAAATTTGATTTAATTAGATTAGATAATAAACCATATAAAACTAATGCATATTAATAAGATTTTAATAAGGGAAGATTGCAATAATATCTTTAATTCATTTCATGCTTTGATATATTATTTTTGTGAAGTTTAAGAACTCTTGGTTATGGAAGATGAAGAGACATCCGTTCTTGAATAAAACAGTCCCAGTACGACGGCCATATCTCCGTAATGAACCGTTGGATCGGGCTGAAATTTAAATATGTTGGAGAGGGCCAAGTTGCACCAATTCTGACTGAAGCGATCGAATAAATTCGACCCCGATAAAAAGTTATGAATGACTGAGTTCGGGTCTATCCAAGGGGCAGCGACAAGACAATTTTATGATGAATTAAGAATTTCTCCTAAAAGATAATTGTTCTCTAAATTTATCCAATAATTTCACTAATGGATTTGACCATAAATCTTGAAACCATTTTCAAATCTATTTCAATTTGACTCTAATTCGAACCCAAACCCGTTTAGATCTAATTTCTTCCTTAATTGAATCTAGGGTTTTCTATTGTTTTCTTTGCAACTCTACATATCTAAATTCTGATTCAAATTGCAAATTCATTTATGGAATATAATCAGACACTTATAACAAACATGATGAAGACAGGAAGAGAAATGGTGCAAAGAGAATATGCGAATATCACGAGTGCACCTGGACACTGATGCTAATTTGCCATGCCTCAGAAGTCGATAGCAAATTCCTTCCTTCTCCATCATTCGCAACTCCTTCAAGATCCAAGCCAACCGAATCCTCCAAGTGACTAGAAAAGCTAGATGGAACATAGAAGCATGTAGAAAATATATGAGAATATGAACTTCTCCAATGCATGTAAGCTTTGAAGCTTCCATTTTAAGCTTGCGGCTTGTAGCTTCCATTCAGCTTTCCTTTAAGCTTCCATTTTTGCTTGTCCAAACACACTAGGGGAGCCTCTATTTAAAGGCCTCTAAGATGCATCTAGAGTGTCTCTAGAGACAGCTAGAAGATAAGTATGACAACCAAGCATGGGCATTCTCCAACCTTCTAGATAATTCTTAAGGTTGTAGACACCATGTGCTCAAATAAAATGCTAACTCCTAAGTGTAGACAACTTAGTGCATTCTTAGAGTGCAAACTCAAGTGTTGTCTACACGACAACTCCCGAGAACTTGCCAACTCCTATGTGCACAATAATTAATATAATATTTAATTTACTCTTTTCAATTTAATTATTTTATTTTATTAAATCTCATGCACTAACTTTAATAATTCCACTTTTCAATCTTAATATATTTATATTTTAATCACATGAAATCTAGAATCTTTTAATAATTTAAATATATTTTCCACTTTTAAATTTCATTTCCCAAAACTTATTTGCTAAAATATTTATTAGCTTTAATAATAATATTATTTAGTCATTTATTTAAAAATGAACTCCAAATATATTATTATTAAAATAAATATTGTCACATTCCAAATTTAAACTTTTAACTTTTATCTTCAAATTTAATTATTTTATTTAATTAATTTTTCAATTAATTAAATAAAATAAATATTAAAATACTATATTAATTTTTCATTAAATTAAACCATTAATTAAATCTTTTAATTAGGCTTAATTAATAGAAAATACATCAAAGTCTCACAAGGTAAAAATATGAAAACCCATCACAACCAAAATACATACAAAATCAAACCAAGGGTTTATATCACGAATTATGTCATCTGACATATTCAGAGGGTACTCAACTCAGATACTTGTCCTAATTTTCCAATTAGAACAAATGGCTTAAAGGGTTGGGATTTGGACTTGAGAATTTATCTCTCCTCTCTTATCATTGAGATAGTGTGATAGGGACGCTCATCCTGGCAATTTAGGGAAGTCGATACCCGGTACCTGCAACCTGCATAAAAAAACCACGCATGTACAAGCACAATATATACTAAATTAAACAGGCAATGGCAGGAAGTGGTGCATCGTGTAGATCCCGACTAGTAGGTGACTACGACTCCCTTCCTTAACCAAATCAGACATGCCATACAAAAGCAAACACGCACACCATACACATGCAATTATGGGGTAAGTATCCATAATAAAAACACATATGATAATAAACCATCTAACTAATCATCATTAATAACTGAAAGCAATGTAATATTCACCATCAATAATTGTGAACACTAAAAATAATCATGAAATGTAGAGTCTAAGTGATCTCATCACATAATAAACTGAATCCATAGCACAATATCTGATAATCTCAAAACAGTGCTACTAACCAACAACATAAAACTAGCCCTAAAAGAGTTAAGCAATGATAACAAAATGCGAACTAGGGGCAAGCACTACAGTTGCAACATGGCAACTTTGTCAATTTTTGCAAATTTTGCAAATTTTACAATTTCATTACAACTTTGGGCTTCCTTTCCACCAATGGAGGAAATAATGAGGTCCTATGATGTTTCAAACCTCATTACATGTCACTCCACCTTATTTCATACCTTGTGACCATGTTGTGGTTGTTTGACCACTATTGACCGCCTATGAAGCTTTTTTATGTTTTAACCAAGAAATTGAATGAAATGAATGCAAAATGCAATTTAAACCAAGAATTTTGGTAAAACCACACACTTAGGTTATTAAGAACCTTTATTCCATAGGCAAGGCCCGAATTTGAGTCTTTCAAGCCAAAATTGGGGTGCTCCTGCACCAGTTATGGTGTGAATTTGTGAGAGGGCAATCTCAAACAAGGAATACCTTTAAACCTTCCCTAACTCAACACAAAAAGATCATATAGTCACCAGGGTACTTGACTCTAAAAATATACATAGCTTATTGTCTAACTAGTGGAGTGAAAAGACAAATACATGCACTATTGAAAAAAAAGTGAGGAAACATGGTTTTCTCTTTCAAATAATGTTTGTTGTTTCTTTTAGAATGTAGAAAGGCATTCTTTTCATAAAAAATATTATATTTTCTTATGGAATGTTAAGGTGTATTTTTTAACCAAGTTTTTTTCAACCACTCAAAACCTATTTGGTTATGTGTGTTCAAGTTGAACTCCCTTTATTTACCTCATAATCCTCATAAGATGGAGCTTTGAGTTAAACCCTTGAGATTTTAGTCCAAAAACATTGAATTAAAAACACTAAATTATTCTAGATAAAACTCCTCTAAGTGATATCTCAATCTAGATAAGGATGATCCACCTTTGGTGGGTGTGGTTTCACCTTGTGTGAGTGATAACTTCTCTTTATCATGGTCTCTTATTATCTTGACTATATAAGCAAGAACATCCACATTGTAAATGAATCCATTAGTTATGGTATTGTATTCAATTGATCCATTATTGCATCATTGATAAGAGTACAACTTATTCTTGTTCATATTATCTCTTTCTTTTGTTTTTTTCATTAGCCTCTAATCCTAAGTTGTCAGTGTTATATGCAAATTCTTAGAGAGACCTATACAAGAACTCATATGAGATTATGTAGCATGCCATTAGGAATTATAGAACACTTACATAATGTAAAAACTTTTATGGCAGCACCAAATATTTGTATAGACCATAATTCTCCAATAATCAAGATTAAACATGAACACAAGCATATCTTGCAACTCAATATTTTAAATTTTCAACCAAAAACCTATAGCTTTACAAAATATAAAACAAAATGGAGATTTCCAAAGGCACCCCAACATAATTCTCCTCACTAACATCAAATTATAATGTTAGCTTATGCATCTAAAAAAGACTCTACACCAAACTATAACGAGCAATAACTCATTCTTGAGTAACTCCATAGCTAACTTTCACAACTAAAGAATGCAAAATCTTATCCCACCACGACATGAAAGGCAATTTAATATACAATTATAAAGCTCAAATAAGTAAAGATGTAGACCTCTTTTGAAGGATGAAAAACATACTACATTCCTTATCAAAAATTATCTTTTTCAACCTCAATAAGCCATTGACCTTTGTAATCCACAAATACTCAATTTTATTCAAATGAAAAGACTCACAAGGATGTTGAAGGGTCCTCTTTTCAAGGAGCAATAAATGATTTCATCGTGAATACATTTTCCTTCTTCACCAAGTAAAGTTCATTTTCGTCACAATATATTTGTGAGTTTACAACCAATTACTCATGCACTTAAGGAGTAACATTGAAGGTTCAAATCTTGCAACATGATAACATTTTTTGACACTTCTGGAAAAATAACATGTGTGATAAGAACACCTACTAGTCAAGTTTTTAGTCTCCCAAAGAATTTGACAAAGACAACTTTCTATTTGCACCTTTACACAATAGCACCTATCGATCAAGTTTGCATCTGAAAAGGTTAATCATGCACTAATAAAAAACACACTACAAATTCAAATCTTTTAGCATAACAATAACTATTCATTGACACCATTTCCACAATGCCATGTGTTATAAAAAACCTACTAGTCAAGTTTACACCCTCCTAAAGATTTAAACATAGGCAACTTTCTATTTGTACCTAACTACAATAAGAACACGTATTGATCAAGTTCACACATCACAAGTTTAATCAAGCACCATTAGTGAACAGCACTATAAATTCATTCACATCTTTCAAATATGACAACTCTTTGTTGTCACCACTTTCATAAAAACATGTGCAATAACCTACTAGTCATGTTTGCACCCTACCAAGATAGGCAACTTTCTATTTGCATCTCTATGGTATACAAACACTATGGTCAAGTTTGCACCTCACATGCATACTTGCACCTATAATAATATTAAGACTTGTGTCCATGTTGAAGAATCCAGACAACTTTATAGAATGCGAAATATGGCACAATATTAAGAAACACTCCATGTGCTCTCCAAGAAATATCCCAAGAGGCAGCAGAGCCCGTGTTTACACAACAAAATAACACTTCTCCTTGAGTCAAGAAAAGATCAATAAAGTAAAAATGATTGGTATATAAACGAGTTATTTAAAGTTTAAGCACATTGCAATAAAAGCCATTTATGTTCTCTCAATCAGACAAGAAAAACATATTATAAGAAATTTTTCAGGAAAACATGCATATAATAAGAAAGTTTAGATGCTTAATTCCATCATCTAAAGAAATTCTTAATGATATTGCACAATTGATCTAAATATTCAACCTACAAAAGTAACACAATTGTGAATGTCGAAGGCTTTAATTGTATCCTTAGCACAATGTACTCGTGATTAAGAGCTCTTCACTACCTATGGACTCTATTGAATGTTTAGTGATTGATACCTTTGTAGATGTCTATTTCATTCTCATCTATGTACAACAATTTCACATGTTTCTATGATATGTTCATTTCTTATGGATTAAATTGAACTAGTCGTAGGTTTGGTATGGATTAATTTCCATATATTCTCTAGTCAAAGCTAACAACAACATGGATCATAGCTTTTCAAGCTTCGACAATCATTTGTGCATTCCAAACATGATGAATATAACGACTTTGTTTGCTAGTTATTGAGTTTGCTAAAAATCAATGCTACTTTGAGTCTGTGTTCTCTATTCCCCATTGACTATCCCATAAAATTCACATATTAGTTAGGCATATATGCATCATAGATAATTTAAAGATCCATCCATAGATTTTTTTGAACTTGATACACGTCAATCTCAATATGTAATAATGTGAATAACACCTGATCTAGAACATAATAAAGACCTACATCCAATGTTATTTAGTACAAAGAAAACATATGATGTCTATGTGTACCAATGATTTTCCATGAAGATACTACCTATGTCTTCATGTAAAGTATAATATCTATGTCTCTATAGTGATTTTTTTTAAGGAAATATTTTCTTACTATTTTATGTATATATATATGTGTGTGTGCATGTATATATATATATATATACATATATATATATATATATACAAACATATATATATACATACATATATATATATATACATACATATATATATATATATACATATATATGTATGTATATATATATATATATGTATACATATATACATATATATATACATATATATATATATATATATGTATATATGTATACATATATATATATATATACATATGTATGTATATATATATATATATACATATGTATATATATATATATACATGTATACATATATATATATATGTATATATACATGTATACATATATATATATATATATATACATATATATATATATATGTATATATATATGTATGTATATATAAATATATATATATGTATACATGTATATATATATATATACATATGTATGTATATATATATATATACATATGTATATATATATATATACATGTATACATATATATATATATGTATATATACATGTATACATATATATGTATATATATATATATATGTATACATATATATATATATTTATATATACATACATATATATATACATATATATATATATGTATATATATATATATATATATATGTATACATGTATATATATATATATATGTATGTATATATATATATATATATATGTATGTATATATATATATATATATATGTATGTATATATATATATATTTGTTTATTTATATTGTATAATTCATTTGATTTGTTTAGATGCCACCCCTACTGAAGAGATTAAAAAAATTAATTATTTTCAATTATATACAAGATACTACTAATGCTTGTATGTTTATATTTGATATAATTTTATAGCCCAAATATTTGCATGTGAAGAAAGTTTGTGCCTGACAATATGAACCCAGAACAAAATAAGGTGACAATTGCTAGATTGTGGTCTCAGTTCAAAATAAAAGGTGATGGAAAATGTTGTTGTCTTTGAAAAACATGCAAGGGATTAAAGAATCAAATAATTCTAATCACAACTCAAAGACATTGTAGGCAACATGATCACATTGAAGGGGGAAAGGATTCTTTCCCTTTGGTGAATGTAGATTTTGAAATGGTGGAACATGGAGGTGTCAATATCAAAGTAGAAGGTAATGCAGACGATGAATATCATGAGGCAAAGATCACAATTGAAGATGTTCTTATTGGCACAACTGATAATGTGCTAGAGAATAGGATTGAAGAAGATGTTACTAGTGCAACTGATGAAGATGATGATAGTAGCACATCCAATGATGATGAAGAGAACCTTGATATACCTATAATTGAAAAGGCATGTGATCCCCTATACCAAGGCTCCCAAACAATGCTTCTCTCTGATGTATTATTTTTGGTAAAATTCAAGGTTATGAATTGCATATCCAATGTAGCAATCTCATGTATGCTAAGAGAAATACATGAGGTTAGAACTGTTATATGTTAGATTTGTTGTATAGATATTATTTTTGTGTCTTGCTCTTCATTTTATGTTATTTATTGTATAATTTTTTTGTAGAGTCTTGTTAATATGTTTTTGCATGATAAACATCTTCTAGGTGGTTTTCATCTAAAAAAATTGATATAAAAGACATAAAACATTGGAAGAGAAAAATTCCTCAGCTCTTGTGTGAGATGCAAAAGTGTTTACCTTCAACTTTTTTCAATGTACAAGAACACTACCTCATACATCTAGTTGAGGATATTCAATTGTGTGGACATTTACCAACTAGGTCAATGTGGATGGTGGAGAGGCACTTGAAAATTTTTAAGGGCTTAGTTTGACAAAGAGCACGTCCTGAGGGTTCCATGGTTGAGGAATGTATTGTGTACTAGCCCATGGTGTAAATTAGTGAATATTTTTCCAAGTTTGCATCAAAGATCCATGTAGATCACATTTGGGATCCCAACTCCATTAATAGATTTGAAGGGGAGTACTTGATGGGGAAAGGTAGATTGAGGAAAGTGAGAGGTAATTATAAGATTTTATTGTAGTTAATTAATTCTTATCCATCATCAATATAAGTTATTTCTAACTAGTCTATTTACTTTATACAGTTTCTCATGAGTGAATGCACTTCATTTGTATATTGCAACCAATCTTGATTGGATGATGGTAGGGATTGAACGATCTCAAAAAAATGGTTGCTCATTAACATGGGAAGGTGTTGCTTTATTGTTTAAAGAAGTTCATTGTAATTGAAATCCCAATGTTACGCCAATGGTAATTGATGTAGCAAATGGTTTAAGGGGTGGAAAGGTATGTATAAGTTAATCTATCATGATCCATTTGTTTAATATCAACTCACGAATGGATGCATAATTTTGATATGTTTGAAAAATAATAGGTTAAGCACCACAAAGCTATGCACTACAATGGCCATAAATTTCACATAGAAAAGGTGGACGACACTAAGAGAATTTGTGATTCTAGGATAATTGTAGTCTTTGAGGTCACCAATATTTTGTCTAGAAACAACATGCATCCTCAACAATCTGAAGATAGATACTATGGTATTTTGGATGGTATAATTGAGTATGATTTTAATTCCTTCAAACTAGTTCTATTTATTTTAAAATTTTATAGGCTACGATTGAATCATAATGATCTTGATAAAACTATTATTCAACATGATAATGGATTTATAATGATTAATATAGGGTTATTTGAGCCAGTTGGAAATGAGCCCTATGTTCTTCCAAGCCAATGCGAGCAAGTATTTTACTTTAGCATTCCACATAGACTGGGTTGGTCATTTTTCATCAGACACGATCCAAGAGAAAGACCAATAAAATATAATGTGATTAAAGAAGAAGATATCAAAGAAGTGGAAGATGAAGTAGATGATGATGATGATGATGGTGAAGATGATGATGATGGTGATGACATTGATGGTGGTGGTGGTGGTGGTGATGGTGATGATGATGATGGTGGTGGTAGCAGTGGTAGTGGTGGCAATGATGATGGTGGTGGTGACATTGATGGTGATGGTGATGGTGATGGTGACGATGATGGTCATAGTGATGATCATGATGATGACGATGGTCATTGTGATGATTTGGTCATTGATGGTAGCAATAATGATGATGTTCATGATGATGAGATGGATGAAGAAGATGATCAATGACATGACCAATGAAAATGTATTAGGTGTTGATTAGGTGTAAATATTGTTACGATACTCAATTCTTGGTGTTGATTACTCATAGTATGTTTTTTGTAGAGGTAATGAATTAAAAAGTATACAATGATTATGATGTATGCATATTGTTCATGTTATGTTCTATGTAATTTGTAGCCTAAGTATTATGTAATGTGTAACTAACTTAAGACAAATGATTTACATATGTAGGAAACTATACCTGTTTGATGAGGATCATACATAGTGACATGGATAAGGAGGTATAATTTTATTACATGCTTGCTTTCTCTTTATCTTCAACATTAACTTTAGGAAAACTTCATCAATATTAGCCTCATTTTATAGCAAAATGTTTTGCTCCTTCAACTATATCTCTCATTTGATGGGCTACAGGTACCACCAAATAGGTATATGTCATATTTGTCTTCCTCGAGTGAGGGAAATGTGGAATAGAAGAGGATAGTGAGACATGTAGTAGGTCTACGAAAGAGAGACAAACTAGAGGTCAAAAGACTAGAAGAAAATTCAATAAATGCATACAATTTTTCCTTTCTCAAGGGGGGTCATTTTCTTATGATAATGAGACAAAGGGAAACATCAAGGTTCCCTTGAGGTACACACATCTCTAGAAAGAATGGGTAAACAAGGAATTTTGTCTAATTAACACTAATTTTTGTGTTAACGAGAGGATGTATCGCATAGCTCCATCATCATTACATGGTTTGGGCCTATTTTCCATGGATGGCATAAAGGTCAGTTATAAAAAAGTTGTTGAATTGATGGAATATGTAGGACCTTGTTATAATTACAATAATTAGATGTGGATAGTTCAATAAAAAAAAATTATGCATAGGTATGGACTATCAGCAAATTATCTACAATGGAAAGAAAATGATCAAAGTAAAAGACTTGACGTGTATATTGATGGAAGGCCAAAAGAAATAGGTAATATTGTAGGTTTTATAAATAGTATGTGTCTTGGGTCAACTAATAAGTGACCCAATTGCATTTTTGAGGAGCATGAGGGAAATCATGTTTTTGTATGTGAGATAAAATCAATAAGTTTAGGTGAAGAGTTGCTAATAGATTACAATTTGAGTCACATAGATATAAATAAAGTTACTATCATGGGACTTGTAAGTACTATATATTTAATACTTAAACTGATTACTTCAAATTAGAGCTCCAATATACAATATACCATTTTATTAATAATTTTTTTTGCTAAGTCGACTATTCCTTTCATTATGCTGATGTTTTTATATATATTATTTGTCACAGGGTGACATGGTTGATCCATCGGATGGCAGAGGCAGGGATGTTGCTCCCACCCCTTCTCTAGAAAAGGTAAACCTTTTGTATAAAATAAAGTGTAATTATAATTTTACTAAATGTCATATTATTATGTTTTTTCGTTAAGGTTTTGGACTTGTTTTTATTGTTTTACTGATATTTTTGTCACAATTTGATGCTTAGGGAAAGTGGAAAGAACATATTACACAAGATCAATTAGTTGCCAATATGGTGACCATAGTATTATGTGATGAAGTCATCACATATACCAGTAACCCTATAAGAATGTGTAAAAAGAGCCTCAAAAGCATCAATCTACAAATTCTTACACTTGTGATGGATCAAAATCCATCCAAAGAGGAAGAGGTGACAAGAAATGCATTGTGTCAAAGAGCACATTGTTTGGAAGTAAGCAACAATGAATCTTTTTCTAGGACAATAGTTAAATAAAACTTTAAATGTTTTATACTAATTTATGGATCATGAACCAAAAAATGTATTTGTTGTTCCAACAATTGTTGAGACCTTACCAAGTTGTTCCACCTGATGAGGGTACCAATGTAGCTCCTACAGCTATGTGATTCCAATTTTCAATCATCAGAAGGGACATATTTTATTCATGATTATTATTGACAGTTTTATATTATTGTTGTCATGTTTTTGCAACCTAAATTTTTAAAAAAGACAATACATTGTGTGTGTGTGTGTGTATAAAATTATTTTTCAAGTCTTGATGACATGCATACACCTCTAGCTTCCACGAGGCTGGATAGCACTCCAAGATTGTTGACTATATGATCGGCAATAAGGAGCATGCAAACATCCACACCTGCTACAACTAGAACTAGTAAATCCTTGTTTTGCTACATTTTTGTGTTAAATATGATTTGATTTGTACTTTCTTGTTCATTTGATCATAGTATGACATTGATTAACTTTATGCATTGAAAAGTACATCGTCTCATGATGATAGAAAAATATTAGTACTAGTGATAATTTACCAGCCTTTCCTAGAGCAACCTATGTTACTTCTATTGGATCGTTGGAGGCATCATTGTTGATGGCCGAGAAATATATTATTCTTGTAAAATTGCCTAAGCTTCCAGGTACTTTAAAATTGTAATTATTTAGTGTAATTGTAGTTTACTTATTCATAACTCATTTTTAACTAATGATCTCGTGATGATTTTATAGGAAATAATTTTTTTTATGAAACTTTTTATGATTTGACATTGAAGATATTGGGCCCACATTACATAAAAGGTACATAGCTTTATATAATTGGTTGATACATTTTTTTGTTCATCCATTTGTTCTAATATATTCAAGATACATAGCTTGAACTCATTTTTTTATCTAACAATTTTGCTTTTTGTTAAAAGGTGGAATGAGAAAGGCCCTAAATTAAAAGATCAGCTCATAAAATCTATAGAGGAGATTTTTGGTCAAAATATTTTGAACATAGTCCAAATTCTTAAAAAAACATCTAAAGACTATGAGAGACCAATACAGAAGGGCTCTGAAGCTCAACCCAAAGTACGAGTGTCATCGTATGGTTCTAGAGCTAGAGTAGAATGAAATCATTGAAGATGCAAAAGAGATAAGACTAAAAGATAAAGGAATTAACCCACCACTTGGAAAAAATAGGTATGTGGTAGTATTAATGTAATTATGCACAAATTAGTGATCTTTATATTTATGTAATCTAACATATTTCAAAGTTTACATATATAGGTTTTAGGACACATCAAAGGCTACACAAACTAGGAAAGAGAAGGTTGTTCAACACCATTTTGGCTCTAGTGGATATATGAAAATTCACTCACAACTTGTAAGTAGCAGTAAATGAAATTTCAAATCAAATTTTTTATATAAAATTAAAAATAAGCAATACATTCAATATTGACGATATTATGCAAAAAATGCAGGGCATTGAATTTAATCTAGTGCCTACAGAAGATGACAAACAAATTGGCTTCAAGCAAGGCTATAAAGCAGTGATTGCCCACCACCACACAGATTCTAGTGGCCAAAGAGATGTAGAATATTTTGGTGCACTGGTTCACACATAGGTAAATATGCCTAATGAATAATAACAGAAATTGAGAACTTCATGAGAAATAATCTATTTGATGTTAATTTTGAACAATGATAACAATGCACATGACATTTTACTACAACCATCTACTCCTGGCATAGATCCTATTCATGATAACAAAGGCAGGAATCCTATGCATGACGAAGGCCTTGATGTGCATCATGATGATACAAGTACATAATCAATTTCTATTAAAAATTAATTGTGTAATTATTACTAAAATTTAACATCTTAAATTACAATTGGTGTAACCTTAGTATGTAGAATTTCATGATGACGGAGTTGAGAGTTATGTTAGTGTTGAGCATGTTGAGGCTCGAGCTAAACAAAATGTGATAGTAGATGATGTGGCACTATTAGGTAAAGAAAAATCCCTATTATGTTCTTTAGATTAATGAAATACTTATAACATTTTTAAATATGTTTAGAATTAAACCCATTTATTTCTTATTGCAGAGGCACATTAGCCTTGTCCTCAAAAAAAAAGAGGAAGCCCCATGTCATAAGATCAAAACCACAAGAGCCACATGAGAATGTCAAAAATAGTCACGATGTGCCTATTAGCCTTTATCTTTGACAAAAGAAAAAACAAAAGAAGAAATGAATGTTAAAAACCTTGTTTGATGATGAATGTGTTGATGAATTTTTTTTATGAATGTTGCTTATTAATTAATTTTATGTCATATTATTGAATATTGTTATGTAATTATAATGATTGATGTATTCACGAATTATTCATGAATTTTTTGTATGTATTAATAAATTACATGTCATGTTAATGAATGTTATGTGAATATAATGATTGATGTTTTCATAAATTATTGATGAATGTTTATATGTATTAATAAATTTTATGTCGTGTTAATGAATGTTATGTGATTATAATGATTTAATGATACAGTTCTTAAATGAATGAATGAATTATTTGCTTAGTTGTTAATGGGGAATTTAGAATGATTATGGGGGGGTAGGGGGAAGAGGCCAAATGAACTTCCAACTTCACGTGGTTTTCCTTGTTAAGTAGATAATATGAAAGAATTCTCAAAACCAGGTGAGACTGAAACTGAACCTATCAAAACTAAACACCAATATATGGTCCCATCATCAAGTGGTTGGAGAACTTCACCATAGTCACTAACGATTTTCATTTCGTCCATGTTGATGTAGACGTGTCTAATTGACTCCTTTGGTCATCACCAAACTCCACCTAACACACTTTTCTCAACTTTATAATGAGGCCCTTTACAACACCCAAAAATTGCTTTATTTTCCCAACATGGTTTCTCTATCCTAAATTGCTTGAACTTGCTCCTTTCTTTTCAATGTCTTAGAGGAAATTGAATAAGGTCTAAACATCTTGGTTTTGATCTAGAATGAAAAATCAAAACAACCTCAAACTCCCTTTCTTTATCAATTTCTAAATTGGTTGGTTACTTCCTAGTAGCCCTTTCATGCAAGTATTTTATGGGAAAAAAGGGTTTGTTATTTCTTAAAAAATAGCCAATCTCACTGCCTGAAGATAATATTCTATTGTGAGATTGTACATATGAAAAGAAATTTTAGGGGGAAGATGGCTTGGTGGATATGACATGCGTTTGATCATATGTTATGATTTTGATTAAGTTTGAGGAGAATAGTCTAAGGTAGTTGTGAATGAGGACGTAAGAGCTTTCTATTTGGACTCCTAGTGAAGGATTACAAATTTGATGTTTATTAAAACTTTCATTCTAATGTTTTATTAAAACCTACTCTTTGGACCTTAAATAAAATTCAATTCTTCCCAAATTCCTTACCAACTTGACACTCAAATAAACCTTCACTAAATCATCATAACACCTTCTAAATAGGATCAGATGGATCAAACTCATTTGCTAATTACAAAAGATTTATGAACAGACTCCCAATGGAAGCTTCACCATTTCCATCACACAAACCCAAAGGGATATTTGGATCTCTAATTTTCCATGCACTCCATGAATGCAATCAAAATACCCAATCCCACAGACATTTAAACTCACTTCACTTCCACTCATGAAGTATCCAATGGAATTAGATCCTTCAAATGAATTGTCAACTCTTATCCCATTCACTGATCACATAAATAATAAGGTTTATAGGAAATTCATGAAAATTTTACTATACCCACCTAATTTTCAACCCTTGAATCAACTTGACAACTCTCAATATGGATTCAAATTTTCTCCTTGCACCCTTTCAAACATGACAGATGAATGCACAAACTTTTTTGGAACCAAAGGCTCTTTCTTTCCACAATCTGATTTGAATGTCATACTGTGATTGTGGCATAATAGTGACACATGAAAGGATCCAAAACTTCCCAATGCACATTTCAAACCAAATAAATAACCTCAATGCATTTCAAGGTCAATCATAGTGTTTTGTTCCCAACCATACAGATCTAACCTTTAATGAATCAATATATTACTATGTCTATCACGGTCATGGTCAAGACAATATGATAATATATTTTCTACACAAGGACTCAAAACAACTTAAAAGCCATTTCCATCCAATGTGAGGGTTCATCTTATTAAACTTCATAGAATAATAGGAGACCTAATAATAATAGTGACTTATAAAACTCTGCAATAATAGTCATAGTTCACAAAATAGTTGGATAGATTAGGGGAAATGACATCCTCAAAATACTTGAGATCCTTTCCATGCAATTTAAATTGATCCTTTATATTTTAAACAACATTATTTGAATCTATCTTTTAACATTTGGAGACTTCCATGATGTTTGGTCTCAACCACTTTCATATTGCAGAATAGATACATGCCACTTTTCCACTTTTCTTTTGGTATCAACTATTACTTATCATTTAATATTTGCTCCTATAAATGATTTTTTCCTAATGATCATCCATGAGATTAAATTCTTTGACATATTAATTTGTTTTATATGTTTTTTTTTGACCATATGATACTCCTAATTTTTTAAATAAAAAATTCTTTATTTCTTCATTGCTAATCAGGCACTCTTGTATGTT